>JAOWBW010000487.1:502251-668946 GCA_026119855.1 Campanula takesimana
GTAAGGCACAAAGTCATATGTACAATGGTAAGTCTAGACATATACGTTGACATTGGAATGGGATTAAACCTTCTTAAAAAGTTAACTCAGCGGAAAACCCAACCTAGTTGACTAGAGATCCCAAGATCTAGGTTCAAAAGGGACAACCTAACTATTTAAAGACTTGTAGCGTCACTGTGGGGGTTAACCACATACCCATTCCTTAAAAGTGACATCCCGAGATGAATGAGTTTAAGCCTATGGCTTTTAATGATTTTTATGCGTAGTAAAGCAGGTTACTTAGAAAAATCAAATATGTGAGAAAGAAGTAGGGGCCGCTTCGAGGAGAATTGTGTGAGGTTTAATTCTTAGACCTTCTCACAGAACCAGGCATTGTATTCCAGGGCCATTAATGGACACATCTATGAGAACTGAATTGTGTTAGAGAGATACCTGTGTAAATTATATGATCGGCTACAAAAAAAGCTAGCAGTTCAAGGACATTGTTTCTACTGATTAGCGAGTAGAGTAAATATATTTTACAAGGGAAGGTTCAAAGGGCAGTCCCTACCTATCCTATGCAGGTTTTCGATTGCCGGACTTTATCACCTATCCTCATCAATTTCCTTCATGTGGGGGATTGTTGGAAAATGTGTGGTTTTCAAAGAAATTGCGTGGAATTTCCTAAAGGGTAATTTTGTCAAATTACTAAATTATTTATGGGTTTGTGTTCTACTCCATGAGAAGAAGAAATCAAGTATTTATTTGTCCAAAATGGTTGTTTGATGAATAAGATATGAATGCTCAAAGTAAGTGGGTTAGAAGAAGTAAATGAGGATATCCCACATTGGAACGTTATGTAACCTTTTGCTAGCATAAGTACTTGGGCACAATAGTAGTGTTCAAGATTAAGTAGCATAGAAGCTCTCTTTCGCGCAGGGGGTGGGTGCAAATCCAGTTCTAATTTGGCTTGCGAGTTTCGTACTCGTGCATGTGCGCGTCCTGCGGACACGAATGTAGCACCGAATTTGCCTTCCTAGACAAGCCCACCTTTTGTTAAAATTTTGATTTTGTGAATCAAAATAAATGAACAGATTTTTGGATTTGTAACAGCTGCTAGCCAGATTTAATTTCGAATTAAGTGAATGAAATAAAAACTGAAAACCCAAAATTAATTGTCTTTAATTTCCGGGTTAATGGCCAGATTTCAGTTTTGATCTGTGGCTTGTTGCAGCTATAAAATGGAGAGTTCAACAACAATTTACAAACCAACAGAACAATCCTCCTCCATATTTCTTTGCTGCATATTGCTTTGTTTTTTCCTTGTCCTCCTTGCATACTAGAAGAGGTGATACAGTCCAAGCATACTTCAGTTCGTCGGGAAACTTCGGTCCAAAGTGCCCCCGATCCGCACGTTCTATCATGGGAGACTAGCGTTCCAAAGAAACTCAAGCATACTCGGTGAGGGGACGAATAAGTCTTAAGGAGACAGTGTGTAACGACCCAGATTTTCATAAAGTAAACAAATCAATAAATCATGGAAATACCAACAGTTGTCTTACAAAACCCAACTTAAATAGCCCAACGACTAGTCTCAACCATTAATTCAACCATAAATGCGGAAGCGAAATTAAATGCTAAGTCTTCAAGCCAGTACAACCACTAGCTAAACAAATAAACCATAAAGTCTTAATATAACTGACACGGACAGCTTCATCTAGCGATCCGTCTACTTCTTTAAGTCGTTGCCTGAAAAATATTATTAGAGAAAGGGTGAGCGAACAATGCTCAGTAAGTTCATACGGACTTCTCTGATAGCTAAGGAGAAGTGACCGAAAGAACGGACTCAATTGATAATTTCAAAGATCGGATATCATTTCAAATACTAACTGCATATAACGAATACAGTTAACTACTCAAAGATTGGTGGTCCTATTTCCATTCCGTCAATTCCAAGTTCCAAACACCTTTTCAGGGTGTCACACCTTTTCAGGGTGTTAAGTGAATAAGAGACCTTACACCTTTTCAGGGTGCTCCCTTATTTAGAGTTATCATGATAATCTAGAGTTCCACAAAGTCTAAGTTACACGTAGTTAACTAGACTTATTTCCATTAGTCCGTTTCCTAGGACAGTTTCCACATTAGTCCTTTTCAGAGACTAGTTAGTCCTTTTCAGGGACTATACAGCTACACCTGTTGCAATTAGATATAGCATACTTTCCACAATAGTGTTCCCTAAACGAGAGCACAAGCAATTTCAAATATTCTAAGATTCCCTACGACCAAAACATGTCATAGGTAAGATATACAAAAGACGTTCATTAACGTGGAGTTCAAGTGCTATGGACCATATAGCATTCATGAAAGAATTATAGAGTTCCAATGAATAAGGAATTCACGATACGTAGGAACATAATCCCTTACCTTTCTAGCGTTGACTTCTAGCGGGTCCTTGCGTAGAATCTACAATCACGCAAAGATACTACTTTTAGGGCAAGAGCAATATTTAACCCCGTCCCCAATTCCATTTTCTATCTTTAACCTTATGAGTTTATTTCTTAAACTCCTTTTTAAGGTCTTTCTTTAGTTTAGGGTTTACATTACCCTTCATAACTTTCCCAACATACCCTTAGGTTTTACGTAAAAGTCTACTTTCAATCCAAGTGTCTTAAGTTGACTTAATTTCATGAAAACACTATTCACAGCATTGACTTTTACTATTCCAGCATTGACTTTTACTATTCCAGTTGACTTTTACTATTCTAGTTGACTTTCACACACTAACACACCTAGAACAACACACACACAAAACCCTAATTTACAATCCTAATTTGTGACACACACATCACACACACACACACACACACACACACGGCATACACACACACACTGCACACACACACAAACACACACACTGCACAAACACACGACACACACACTGCACATACGCACGACTCACGCACTGCACACACACGCACAAACACACACACACGGACACACACACACACACTCCGACAGTCAACAACCGCCAGCCGCCGTCGCTGCCGCCGCCATGGTGGTGGTGTATGCATGCACGTTTATTTTATTTCCAACTTTCTCCATTAAAGAGGTTTTCAAAGAGGTAACCTTAAACCCTAGTTTTATCAATTTAGGGTTAGGGTTCTAAGTTTGATTCTAAATTCCTAGGTGATACCCATCCAAGAATTAAAGTTTAGAGATGAGGAAATTACCTTCGAAGGGGACAAAAGGATTGGATCTTCTTCTTCCTTCTCTCTTTCTCCTTCTTTCTCCTTCTTCTCTCTCTCTCGGGTCTCTCTCTCTCTCCGCCTCCTCTCTATCTTTTCTTTAGGGTTTTGTTTGACACAAATTCGTAGGGAGAGAGTTTAAAGAGAGTTTAAATACTTAGGGTTTTCCTTTTCCTATTCCAAAAAGGTTTCCTAAGTTTGACTAGATTGGGCCCCTCTTTACTAGCCCAACTCATTACTTTATTAATGAGCCCGATCACAAAGCATTTAATATAAAATAAAAGAAAGAAAATAATAATAATAATGGGCCAAAAAGGCCGGTTATTACACTCTTCCCTCCTTAAAAGGGTTTGGTCCTCCAAACTAAACGTACCTTAAGCAGCGAATAACTCGGGGTATGCTTCTCGCATCTCACTCTCGAGCTCCCACGTCGCTTCCCTTTCCGAGTGATTGCTCCATTGAACTTTTACGTAAGGAATCACCCTCTTCCTCAGGGTTTGATCCTTGCGATCCACTATCTTTACCGGTGCTTCGTCATAACTCAGGTCGGCACGCATCCTCAGTTGCTTGTACTCAATTGCATGGCTTGGGTCAGGAATATACTTCCTCAGCATAGATACATGAAACACATTGTGAACTCCTGCTAAAACAGGCGGTAAAGCTAACTTGTATGCCACGGTCCCAACTCGTTCTAAGATTTCAAATGGTCCCACATATCTCGGACTCAGCTTCCCCCGGATTCCGAATCTCATCACTCCCTTGGTTGGAGAAATCTTCAAAAAGACATGGTCGCCCAGTTGGAACTCTAAATCGCGTCTTCGATGATCAGCATAAGATTTATGTCGGCTTTGCGCGGTTAATAACCATTTTCTAATTTGTAGAACCTTGTCGGCAGTCACTTGCACAAGTTCTGGTCCGGTTATCTTTCTCTCACCAACTTCGTCCCAACACGTCGGTGATCTACACCTCCTCCCATACAACGCTTCGTACGGTGCCATACCAATGCTAGCATGAAAACTATTATTATAAGCGAATTCTACTAACGGCAAGTGTTCATCCCAAGTTCCTTGCCAATCCAATGACGTAGCTCTCAACATATCCTCCAGCGTTTGAATAGTTCTTTCTGATTGCCCATCAGTCTGCGGATGGAAGGCTGTACTCATTGTCAACTCGGTACCCAACGCTCCTTGCAGACTCTACCAGAATTTTGATGTAAACCTAGCGTCTCTGTCGGACACAATCATGACTGGTATTCCATGTAATTTTACAATCTCATCTATGTAGAGTTTTGCCAACTTTTCCAGCGAATCGCTTACCTTTATTGCCAGGAAATGAGCAGATTTGGTGAGTCAGTCAACTATCACCCATATTGTGTTATACCCTTTCAGCGTCCTTGGCAAACCCACTACTAAATCCATCGCGATATGCTCCCACTTCCATTCGGGAATAGGCAGTGGCTGAAGCAATCCTGCCGGTCTTTGGTGTTCACTTTTCACTTGCTGGCATACTAAACATCTTGAAACAAACTCAGCTACTTCTCCCTTCATATTGTTCCACCAGAATGATTCCCTTAGATTCCTATACATCTTCGTGTTCCCAGGGTGTACAGAAAATCTCAAACAATGGGCTTCTTTCAAAATTTCCCTCTTGATATTCTTATTATCAGGTACACATACTCTAGACTGATACCTCAGGATTCCATCTTCTCCTACACGAAATTCCTTCGCCTTCCCATTAGCTATACTTTCCAGTACCTTCCTTAATTCTTCATCTCCTCCTTGAACTTCTTTAATCCTATCCATAAGCGTTGGCTGAACGCTCATTTGTGCCAAATACCCTTTAACTTCAACCTCCAGGTTAGTAATCTTCATGCGATCCCAGATACTCTTCTCCTTAGAAATCAGTGTTGCTAACGTCCCACTATTCTTTCTACTCAACGCGTCTGCTACCCTATTGGCCTTACCAGGGTGATATAAGATCGTACAATCATAGTCCTTCAGCAATTCTAACCATCTCCTCTGTCTCATGTTGAGTTCTTTCTGCGTAAAGATATACTTAAGGCTCTTATGATCCGTGAAATCTGACATGTAACCCCATACAAGTAATGTCTCCAAATCTTCAGGGCAAATACCACGGCTGCTAATTCTAAGTCATGTGTAGGGTAATTCTTCTCATGGTTTTTCAATTGCCTGGATGCATAAGCTATCACCGTATCATTTTGCATTAATACGCAACCTAATCCTTTAAGTGAAGCATCGCTATAAACCACGAATCCTTCGGTGCCTAATGGTAGTGCAAGAACTGGTCCAGATACCAAACGTCGTTTTAATTCCTCGAAACTTATCTCACATTCATCAGACCAAACGAACTTGGCTCCTTTCTGCGTCAACTTGGTTAGTGGTAAGGACAACTTAGAGAATCCTTCCACGAATCTCCTATAATACCCTGCTAGTCCCAAGAAACTCCTTATCTCACTTACTGTAGTTGGTCTCTTCCACTTTACAATAGCCTCTATTTTTGTTGGATCCACAGCAATCCCATCTTTCGACACTACATGCCCTAGGAATGCCACTTCCTCCAACCAAAATTCACATTTCTTAAATTTGGCATACAACCTTTGTTCCCGTAGGATTTGTAACACTAACCTCAAATGTTCCTCATGTTCCTCCTTAGTCTTTGAGTACACCAAAATATCATCGATGAATACGATCACACATGTATCTAAGAACTCTTGAAATATTCTGTTCATTAGTTCCATAAACGCTGCCGGTGCGTTAGTTAATCCGAACGGCATCACTACAAATTCATAATGACCGTATCTAGTTCTAAAAGCTGTCTTTGCTACATCTTCCTTCTTCACCCTTAGCTGGTGATAACCAGATCTCAAATCTATCTTGGAAAAGTAACATGCTCCACGAAGCTGATCGAACAAGTCATTGATCCTTGGTAACGGATACTGGTTCCTCACCGTCACACGATTCAATTCCCTATAGTCGATGCACAACCTCATCGTCCCATCCTTCTTCTTTATGAATAGAACCGGTGCGCCCCATGGTGAAACACTTGGTCGAATCAATCCTTTGTCCAGTAATTCTTGTAGTTGCTCCTTCAATTCCTTCAGTTCTAGGGGAGCCATTCTATACGGTGCCCTCGATATTGGTGTAGTTTCTGGTACCAAATCGATGGAAAACTCAACTTCTCTTTCAGGTGGTACCCCAGACAAGTCTTCTGGAAATACATCCTTGAAGTCCTTGATCACTGAGAGCGACTCTATGGTTACCTCCCTGGCATCAGTGGTACTCACATACGCCAGAAATCCTCCACATCCCTTTCTTAACATCCTACGCGCCTTCATGACTGAAATGATGTTAGATGGAGCCTTAGGTCTCATACCTTTAAAGCAACACTCTTCTCCAGAAGGTAGCTTGAACTTAACCTCCTTTCTAAAGCAATCTATATGAGCATGATAGGCTGCCAACCAATCCATCCCTAGGATCACGTCAAACTCATCCATCTTCAAACATATAAGGTCGACTTCGAATTTCCTACCGTTCAATTCTAAAGGGCATCTCTTATACACTGAAGTAATAGAAATCGAGTCTTTAGTCAACGTATCTACTACTAACGAATGTTCTAGCACTTCAGGGACCAATTTCATTTTATTTTCTAGATGAGTGCTTATCACAGAATGAGTAGCACCAGAATCAATCAATGCACGAACATTACGAGAGCAGAGTCGTATTGTACCTACCACGAGATCATTAGTGGCGCGTGCATCCTTAGCTGTCATAGTGAAGACACGTCCATTACCTCCACCTTTTCCTTTATATTCGTCCTTTGCTCCTTTGGCCTTGTTGTCCCTCCTTGGTTCTGGGCACTTCCAATGGGGATGTCCCATCTTGTCACAATTGTAGCATTTCTTCTCCTTGTACCAGCACCCCTCAGTCTTATGCCTCCCATCACATACTTGGCATTTCACATCTGAGCCTTGCCCTTTGGCATCTTCTCTTTTTCCATCTCTACGGCTTCCTTGACCTTTATTAGGGTACTTGTTAGCCGTACCATCTTTCTCACGATCATCACTCGTCTTGTGCTTGTTATCCTCATTCTTATTCCAGCTTCCTTTGGTAGGTTCCCTTTCAGTCGTCTTCTTCTTTTCATCCTTTTTGTTCCGATAATTGTCCGCTTCAGTTTCCACGATCTTAGCTCGGTCCAACACCTGATCATACGTTGGCAACATCAGTGGGGTAAGTCTGTAGCGGATTCGGTCACTCAGACCAAGTTCGAACTTCCGGGCCTTTTGCTCATCATTATCGAAGAACGCCGGAGCAAACTCTAGCAATTCTGTGAACTTCTCGCAATACTCGTCCACGGTCATCCTTCCTTGGGTTAGAGTCATGAATTCTGCCACCTTAGCGTTTCGAACGCTCATTGAATAATACTTTGCATAGAAAATGCGCTTGAATCCATCCCAAGTAAGCGCAGCATCACCACGAGCCGTAGCAGCTCTCTTCTCTCCTTCCCACCATTTCAGGGCTTGTCCCTTAAGCATGAATGTGGTGAACACCACCTTCCTTTCTGGAGTACAATCCAGAGTTTCGAAAACTTTCTCCATGTCTTTCACCCAGTCTTCTGGTTTCTCATTCTTAGAGCCCGAAAATGACTCCGGATTCCGTTTCTGAAAGAGTTCTAGCGGATCCCTCATAGGAACTTGTGGGTTCTGCTGTGGTTGAGTCAATGCCGTCATAACTTGCCCGATGCCGGCCACGGTTTGATTCAAAGTTCTAAACAAATTCGCCATATTCATCCCTCGGCGTTAGCGTTTCTTCCGGATCCTCTTCCAGCCATCTGAATAAGATTATTCTCAGGTTAATATCGTAGGGGAGAACGCATTATTTACATTACACATGCATGGCTACTACGTCTAAACGCTATCATACATAGGGCCGTCCCCAAAAGATAAAGTTTCCATATTAATTCTAGTTCTAGCCATTTACTAGGCTATATTCATTCATTAGAGGCCAATTCACTAGATCTTTTACCATACAAAACTGGTCATCAATCTATGTTAATTATTTCTACAGTTAACTACTACCATGAAGTCATTCACAGTTCTGTTTCAGTCATTCTACTAGACCAAAACTATTCCTACTTGGCCGCTTTCATGGCCATACTTTCTAATTAAGGTCTTTTCTTGACCTATATTTCTTGTTCTACTAGATTACACCCCATAATTAAACATAACAGATAATCAGGATCAATTACTAATGAATAACTTCAATACTTTTATTAAATAAAAACTTCCAGAATCCAATAGTTAAGAAAGAAAAATTCCAACTAAACTTCTAACTATAACTACTTACTAACACTATGAAATGAATAAAAGAATATCCAACTTCTACTCTTTATTCAAAGGTTTGCATTTTCCTTGGCCTTCCCCTAGGTCTTCCACTAGGGACCTTGGGTGCCTTCTTCGAACCTCTGGGCCTTCCTCTAGGCCTACGAACTGGTACCTCCACTATCTCTTCATTATCCTGAACAAGCATTGGGGCAGCTTCATTGCCCTCCATGTTAACCTCCATTTCCTCGGCTTCTTCCTTGATTACCACATGTTTCCCAATTAGCTTTCCTGCCCTCTTTCTACTCTCTTCCATTAAAGTTGTTGCCATTTGTGGGTCTACCTCCTTCAATGCAAAGTAGTAGCTTCGCACATCATCATATAATATATCAGCCTACTCTCTAAATCCCATTAGTTCTTCCTTTCTTTCCTTTAATTCCTTGCTAGTGTCTCTTAGTGCTCCTTCTGCAAGCAGCCACTTGTTCAAAGTAATCCTTCCCTTAGCTTGTTCCTTCTTCAGAGTCTTATTCAACTTCCTTATCTGAAGAGAGTACCTCTTAACCACTTTGGTCACGTTCTTTCCTAGCGAGTTCATCTTCAAGTTCTTCTCAACTCCGTTCATGACCTACAACCTTGACATTACCACAATTAGTGACCATAATCTTAAAGATACGAATGATTACCAAAACATCTTTTAAACACCAACAAAATGCATCAATGTAATACTTAAGGTTCACTCCTAAGTATTTCTTTGGACTCCTAAATTGATTTCAGATTCTTTCCCAAAATAGAAGGTTCCCAATTTAGAAAGTTTCCTGAAATAGAAAGTTTCCTAAAATAGAAGGTTTCCTAAAATAGAAAGTCCCACTTCAAGCAATCCTAGTATTCCTAGAATGCTCAATCAAGCCTATTTAATATCAGAGTTTCCTATCCCTTAAGTTCTAAAACCTTAGCTCTAATACCAACTGTAATGCCCATCCTTAATTTCTTTAAATATTTGACTGATTTGTTAAATTTTTGACTTGCTTGTTAAATTCTTGGTTAGAATATTTATATGCTATTTTATTTGAGTTAATTATTTAACTACTTTAGAAAATTAAGGTGGTTAAATGTCAAAGTTGAAAGTTTAGGGGCCTTTGTGTCAAAGTTAGAACTTGAGGGGCCTAATTGCAATTTCTCGAAAGTTATAAGTATATATAGTATGTTGCCTTCTCTGAGAAAGGCAACATCTCAAATCTTCTCGTTCTTTCCTCTGTTCCATTGAAAGGAGTCCAGTTTTACCCTATTCTCGACTCCTCGCGATTAATTATTCCTCTGTTCGTGATTCCGGTCCCGGATAAATATTCGTGGCGTTGAATAGAGCGTTCCAGACCGATCAGAAATTAATTTGGGTCAACTTGATTTTTCACTAGGTAAGTTATTAGCTCCCCTTGCTTGTAATAACATGCTTATATGTTATTTTTGATACTTGTGCTTGTGAATTTCGTGATTTGGGGTGATTTTTGTGATACTTATAATTTTGGGACAGATGGAGTATAAACCCTCTGTGTGTGAAAATGATGAAAGAACTTTAGTATAAATTTCAAAGCATGAAATTTAACTTAAAAGTGTCCTGGTAATGTGAAAAGGAAATTATACTCCTATTCGTGAGACGGTAAAATAGTAACTTGATTTAATTATTATTAGAAAAATTGTACCATTATTTGTGGTACGGGGAAATGAATGGAAGTATCCCAAGATGGGTATATTAGTATAAAATAAAATTATACTTATACTTTTGGGGACGGTGAAATATTAAATAGGAATAAAAGGAAATTGTCCTATTATTTATGGGACGGTAAAAGAAATGAATTGGGCTTGAAATAGGAGTTCTAAACTTGTTAGTATACTCCTGAGAATGTTAGGAGTGTTAGTTAAATGTTACTCCTACACTTGGGACGGAGAATTATTAAGCTTGAATTCAGGGGAAAAAGGGCCAAAAATTTGTACCGCACGGTCGTGTGCCTTTATTTGGCACGGTCGTGCCAAATTGTTACCTTTAGGCAAATTCCCTCGGCAGTGTTAGCACGGTCGTGCGCCTTTTATGGGCACGGTCGTGCCAAAAATGAATTTTGTGTGAAATTCCTCGGCAGTGTTAGCACGGTCGTGCCAATTTCTAGAGCACGGTCGTGCCAAGTGAAAATCCTGATTTTCCTTCTTGACTTGTTTCCTCCATAACTTTCTATAGGAAAGTCGGAATCAAGATCCGAAAGAAGCTGAATAACCTAGACTTAGAGGGCTATTCAAAGAATAAATTAATGGGGTTTTAAAGTGATTGTCTAGAGCACCTAGATAGGTGTTTTAGGATATTGAACTTGAGTATAAGAGTATGAATGCTCTTATGTGTCTGGGAAATCAACGTCTTGTGTACCTTAGGGGTATAAACAATGTTTTGAACGTGAACATCCTAAGAATAGGATTTAGAATTGGTAAGAGTAAAGTGTATAACTCTTATACATGATTGAATGTCCAAAGATTGGAATAAAACTTGAAGTATAAGACAATAAAATCTTGTACATGACTTGAACATCCAAAGAAAAGGGATTTAAACATGAATATAAGATTAATATATTTTGTATATGCATTGACACCAATTTATGGGTAAGGTGTAAACTCAAAAGTGCTCAGAACAAGCATTAACGTGAATAAGAAATATTCTTGACTTGTATGTGCAATCATCGCACATAGTTACTTGATAACAATGTGACTTCTTGATTACTTGAAGCTTGTGTTCCGTTGAGCTAGTCCACGAATCTTGGATTAGTCTCCCCTCTCGTAGCTAAAGTTTGTGTACCTAAAGGACACCAACTAATGCCTTGAACTTGAATATCCTAGGAATAGGATCGTGAACTTGATTGGGAAAATGTATAGCTCATCTTCTTAATTAAAACGTGAATATAAGATGAGTAAATCTTGTCCTTGTCTTAAATAATCAAGGAGTTGGATTGATAACTTAAGTATAAGTTAATTAACTCTTGTACATGTTTAACCATCCAAGAAAATGGATTGAGAACTTGGATACAAGATAATAAAATCTTGTAAAAGTCTTGACTGTCTTGATTTTCTTGAAAGTCTTGAATGTCTTGAAACCATGACATGAATATGGTAATAACTGGAAAGAGTCTCGATGTGTATATGCAAATCTTGCATGTAGCTACTTGATAGAATGTAGCTTCTTGATTATTTGATACATGACATGAATAACCAAAGAATTGGGTTATGAAACTAGTTAGAGAATGATTAACCCTACTGTATACCTGAACTTGATATCTTGTCTTGAAATGAGTTCCTAAAGAAAATAGGGACTAGTGTAATATGAATATAATTCATATAATCGTGAATACTACGATTTAAATTAATAAGAATGATTACAGAACACAATATGTGTTAGAAAATGTATTCGATTACTAACGATACATATATGTGAAGTATGACTGTGTCTAGGTACAATGTGACCTATTCTACTACGTGTTCAGAGTCTAAGGTATTGGGCTCTATTTGATAGTAAGGGTATAGTGATAGACACTTTAATGTGTTAAACGTGATATGAATATGTACGTCCAAACTTGGCATGTGACAAAATGATATACCCTACTACTTGACTGAAGTCTGTTATAAATGGACTCTTACTTGGATTGATCGTGTTACATGGTGCATATTCTCGTGAGCACATGATACATAATTACATGGTGCATAAAGAATAGTCCACTAATAAGGGACTGAGTTCTGTTTCCGTAGTTCAAGTAAATATCTACTTGTGCATTCTTGGTGAGTCCAGCTGGTTCTCCTTGCTTGTTCAAAAATATATAGGTTCACGCTTGTCGCGAGAGCTGGGGTTTAAGTGACAATCGGGTCCCTATGTATTTCCGCCCGACCCCTTACTACTGGCCATAGTAAGGGCATAGCTTCCTTGGTTGGAGCAATAAGCCTGACCTAAGTGAATGCTAACTCCCGTCCCGAACACCATGTGGATCTTGTTATTGTGGATGACACTGGTTACCAGGTCTTCTTATATACTGCACAGCAGTCTCTTGTTCCTGTTCTTGGTTGTCCTCAGCTAGAAAAGCATCGACAACAAATGGTATTATTGGGAGGAATAAGGAAGGATTCAGGTACAATGCGTGATAGGCCTATGTGCATCTTGTGAGCTGGTCTAGCCTCTCGCACTACTTGACTACTTGTTACCTGATCATTTCTTGAGCTTGATTACTTGTTGGGTTGGCTTAGCCTCTCCTATACTTGTAACTTGATGATACTTGATATATGATCACTTGAGTATCTACTTGTATTGTATGATAACATGACATATAATTGCATGTTAATAGCTTACTGAGATTTATCTCACCCTTTATTTGTTTAATTGTTTCCCCCCCCCCCCCCAGGAAAGCAGGGGATAGTACGCAGTGAGGCTCGACTTAGCTGGGAACTTACTCAGCAGGATATTGTTGTTCGAAGTAGTGTCCTTTTATATTTTGGTAAGGACGATCTTGTATGAGTTAATTCAACTCTGGGCTTGTATTGGGGTAGTATTTGTTGTCCCTAGACAGTTCTTGTTGCTAGCTTAGTTGCTAGGCATGTCTTCCACTGTATGTAACCATTTTGGTTTAAATTTTCTTGGTCTAGAACTCGTGTGAGCTATCTTAGCTCCCTACTCTTGAGTATACATATCATGTCAGTTTTGTTTTAACAGGTATTGTTCCTGTTTTCCGTTAGTTTCTTGTTTCTTGTTAGTTACGCGCACCAGGTTCGAGGTTCTATTAGGGAATCCCGGGACTTGGGGCGTGTCACCAACTGTAACGACCCAGATTTTCATAAAGTAAACAAATCCATAAATCATGGAAATACCAACAGTTGTCTTACAAAACCCAACTTAAATAGCCCAACGGCTAGTCTCAACCATTAATTCAACCATAAATGCGGAAGCGAAATTAATTGCTAAGTCTTCAAGCCAGTACAACCACTAGCTAAACAAAATAAACCATAAAGTCTTAATATAACTGACACGGACAGCTTCATCTAGCGATTCGTCTACTTCTTTAAGTCGTTCCTGAAAAAGATTATTAGAGAAAGGGTGAGCGAACAATGCTCAGTAAGTTCATACGGACTTCTCTGATAGCTAAGGAGAAGTGACCGAAAGAACGGACTCAATTGATAATTTCAAAGATCGGATATCATTTCAAATACTAACTGCATATAACGAATACAGTTAACTACTCAAAGATTGGTGGTCCTATTTCCATTCCGTCAATTCCAAGTTCCAAACACCTTTTCAGGGTGTCACACCTTTTCAGGGTGTTAAGTGAATAAGAGACCTTACACCTTTTCAGGGTGCTCCCTTATTTAGAGTTATCATGATAATCTAGAGTTCCACAAAGTCTAAGTTACACGTAGTTAACTAGACTTATTTCCATTAGTCCGTTTCCTAGGACAGTTTCCACATTAATCCTTTTCAGAGACTAGTTAGTCCTTTTCAGGGACTATACAGCTACACCTGTTGCAATTAGATATAGCATACTTTCCACAATAGTGTTCCCTAAACGAGAGCACAAGCAATTTCAAATATTCTAAGATTCCCTACGACCAAAACATGTCATAGGTAAGATATACAAAAGACGTTCATTAACGTGGAGTTCAAGTGCTATGGACCATATATCATTCATGAAAGAATTATAGAGTTCCAATGAATAAGGAATTCAAGATACTTAGGAACGTAATCCCTTACCTTGCTAGCGTTGACTTCTAGCGGGTCCTTGCGTAGAATCTACAATCACGCAAAGATACTACTTTTAGGGCAAGAGCAATATTTAACCCCGTCCCCAATTCCATTTTCTATCTTTAACCTTATGAGTTTATTTCTTAAACTCCTTTTTAAGGTCTTTCTTTAGTTAGGGTTTACATTATCCTTCATAACTTTCCCAACATACCCTTAGGTTTTACGTAAAAGTCTACTTTCAATCCAAGTGTCTTAAGTTGACTTAATTTCATGAAAACACTATTCACATCGTTGACTTTTACTATTCCAGCATTGACTTTTACTATTCCAGTTGACTTTTACTATTCCAGTTGACTTTCACACACTAACACACCTAGAACAACACACACACAAAACCCTAATTTACAATCCTAATTTGTGACACACACATCACACACACACACACACACACACACACACGGCATACACACACACTGCACAAACACACGACACACACACTGCACACATGTACGACTCACGCACTGCACACACACGCACAAACACACACACACGGACACACACACACACACTCCGACAGTCAACAACCGCCAGCCGCCGTCGCCGCCGCCGCCATGGTGGTGGTGTATGCATGCACGTTTATTTTATTTCCAACTTTCTCCATTAAAGAGGTTTTCAAAGAGGTAACCTTAAACCCTAGTTTTATCAATTTAGGGTTAGGGTTCTAAGTTCGATTCTAAATTCCTAGGTGATACCCATCCCAAGAATTAAAGTTTAGAGATGAGGGAATTACCTTCGAAGGGGACAAAAGGATTGGATCTTCTTCTTCCTTCTCTCTTTCTCCTTCTTTCTCCTTCTTCTCTCTCTCTCTCGGGTCTCTCTCTCTCTCCGCCTCCTCTCTATCTTTTCTTTAGGGTTTTGTTTGACACAAATTCGTAGGGAGAGAGTTTAAATACTTAGGGTTTTCCTTTTCCTATTCCAAAAAGGTTTCCTAAGTTTGACTAGATTGGGCTCCTCTTTACTAGCCCAACTCATTACTTTATTAATGAGCCCGATCACAAAGCATTTAATATAAAAGAAAAGAAAGAAAATAATAATAATAATAGGCCAAAAAGGCCGGTTATTACACAGTGACTAGCATTAGGATAGTGCAACAACAACCTGTTTTACTTTTGTATTTCCAGTTTTATTATTGTAATTTTATTTCTTTAATTTGTTCTTTCTATTATACACCGCTAGCATGGAATTGGTGATTCTTAACCTTCCAATTCTATAACTTAAGCCCCAAGTTCATAAATCTTTTCATGAAATAATATAACGACGACTCACTCAGAGAAGCAAAAGATGATTCTTATTAAACGAAAAGTAACAACAAAAATCTCAAATTCTCATAAACGGCACGGCCAGTTATTTATCAACGTAGTACGTTCTTACGTGCGTGTACGTGTTGGATAAAGATAGATTGAGGTGCTCAATGAGAGGAGTAGTAGTTGGTCACAAGAGACGATGTGGAGTATTATTACCCTATTACTAGTAACTAGGAACTCAAAGCTTTGACTAATTTCAGTTTCTTTATTTATTAGTCATTTATAATGGTGCATCACCTTAGTAAATACTCTTGATTTTATTGTAAGAGCATCTATAATAGTAAGGGCATTCTAAGAAATTATTTTACATTTTTAATATATTAAATTATTTTTAAATATACGAAAGAGCTCTTTAATAACTTCCACAATGGTAGATTTCTTTCTTTACTTAAGAAGTTGGCGAATATTAATGTAAAAACTGCATGAAAGAGCTCTTTCTACAAAGAGCACTCTTTAACAAAGAACTCTTTAAAAAAAATTGACAATGGTAAAAAGTTCTAAATGGCTCTTTCATAAATATAAAAATCTCTCAAAAAGCGTCTATTGTGAATGCTCTAATTTTACATTTTGTCTAGTCAAAACTAGCAAGTACAATATCTCATGGAAGTCAAACAATTGTCGTTTTTAAATACTCCCCCCGTCTCAAAATAGATATCGTTTTGCAGTGTTTCACACATATTAAAAAATGTCATTAATGCATGTGAAGAAGTCTCAAATACCCCTAAAGTAATTCAACTACCTAGGTAAGTAAATGGTTAGGTAAGAGATAGTTCACTGTCATTATTAAGAGTATAATTGGTATAGAGCAATAAAAATATCTTTGAAAATAGTGAAACGACAAATATTTTGAGACAAAATTTAACTCCGAAAACGATATCTATTTTGAAACGGAGGGAGTATTTAACATACAAGTATATTGTTTTAAGAAAAATAACTATTATTGCAACTTATTGGTTGAATGTTTTAAGTTCACCTTATTTATTACTCCCTCCGGTCTAAAATAAATGTCACTTTTAGACTAAAATTTTGGTCCAAAATAATTATCACTTTTGAGCTAAATGTCTCTCTTATCCTTGCATTGAAACTTTTTTTTTTATTAATTATCTTAGTGTGAGACATTAATGTAAGAAAGTCACACACTTAATAGGGGTAAAGTTGGAACTTTTGTCACTAAGCCATGATAATTATTACTCCCTCCGTCTCACTATGTTTGGCCACTAGACACAATCTCGTAGTTTAAGGAACATCAATAAATGTCTTGTTCATCTTTTACATTTTCAATTATATCCTTCTTTAAGACATGAAAAGTCACACATTAGTTTTGTATTTAATTAATTAGTTTGTAAAATGCTCATTTAAATAAGGGTATAATGGGACAATAGGGTATAAATTTACATTGAATTTATAAGTGGCCAAACAAAATGAGACAAACAAAAATAAAAATGTGACCAAACAAAGTGAGACGGAGGGAGTACATTTCTTAAGAGTTGTACAAATGGAAAAAAAGACAGTTATTTTGGAGCGGAGGGAGTGATATCCATTTCTCTCCCATTACTCAACTAACAAAACTAATTAGGGATGGCCAAACCGGACCGGAACCGGACCGGAACCGGAAAACCGGACCGGAACCGGACCGGAAAAGCCCGGAACCGGAGCAAACCGGGAGGAAACCGGAACCGGACGAACCGGAACCGCAAGGCATGCGGGCCGGTTCAGGGTCACATATATGCCGAACCGGACCGGAACGGAACCGGAACCGTACCGAAAATCCCTTATTTTTCAATAATTTTAAAGGAGAGGACCGGAACCGGACCGGAACCGTACCGGAACCGTATTGTGCCAAACCGGAACCGGAACCGGGGTAAGTGCGGGCCGGTTAAGGGTCACCCATTTGACGAACCGGAACGGCGGTTCCGAACCGGAACCGGGCCCGAACCGGTTTTGGCCATCCCTAAAACTAATTAATAAATAGAACAAGTTCCAATGTTAGAGAAAATTAGGAATTATAAAGCTTTTGACCCAAAAGTGACTATTACTGGACAATTTTTTTTTTGTCTAAAAGCGACATAAGTATACTTTTGACTGTAGGGAGTACTCCATATGTAAAATGGACGAACAAGATGCATTTAAAATGAGAAATGTTCAAAACAATCATAACTAAATCATCAAATATGAAATATTAAGGTTGAAATAAATGGAACATATTGACCACAATCAATCAGACTACTCAGTTCAATTATTCAGCCCGTACATAAAAAGACCAAACATTGAGTATCATTTTGTTTACCACACTGTATACTATTAATGTTTTAACAGTTCATAATTTTTAGAACCAACTTCATAATAATGTCATCCAAACAAATATATAAACCACTAAATTAATGGTGATATTATACAAAGTAAGAGTAAAACTCTCTCTATTTTTAAAGAATGTCCAATTTTTTTTAAAAACTATTTTAGAAAGAAAAAAACAAATTTTCATTTAGGGACCAAAAAATGGAGTATATAATATCTTACCAATATTGAAAAAAAAATTTGAACTGTTATAACATATCATTCATTTCAAGGCAATTCACATCATTTACACAGATTCCTATGAAAGTATCAATTTAACGAGGATATTATTATTAACTGATCAGTTCTGCGACCCAAGTACAACAGCTAATGCACACTGCAAAAAAAAACACTGCCGTTTACTTTGATTACTTTCATTATAGTATGATTCGGACAAAATTATTCCCGACATCATGATATTGCCAGCTTTCCATTCTTTTTGAATTTTCTAAATAGTACAATTTTTGAGGAAATTAATAAATCAAGATTTTACAAAAATGTGTGTCCCCTTTGTCAAACAATTAATAATACTAATATGCTTCTTCTTTTTTTTTTTTTTAACTAAATTGTGTTTATTTCATGAAATTCAAAATAGTATTCATATATAAATATACATGTACATATAAATTCAAAATATTTGTATGAATTAAAATTTATCTAAAAGTTGTTATTAAGTGGATCAGTTATGCAGTTCGTTGGTTGCATTTTACAACAAAACAACACAACACATATGTTTTGGTTAAAAAACAATAATGTAAAGGAATAAAGCAAAAAGAAAGTTTTTGAGTTAACTATGAGGAGGGTGCAATGGAGTATAATCAATTGAATGGAGAACTAGGTTGGCACGTTGATGTAATGAGGAAAAAGCCCTTAAGACAACTATCTCGCCGGCAAAAAACCTCGGGAGGTGGTTATGAGCACCTACCTTCTCGAACGGTTGTATTAAAGAAGTTTTACAAACGGTGGTGATCAATGGGGGAATTACAGAGTAAGTATGTGTATTGTGTGTGTTTGTGTTACATTCCCATGCTCTTTAAATAGGAAATAAAAGATAACCTAATCTAGTTTAACTAACTAGCTATAAATCCGGCCATGATCTTCTCTTTAACAGACTTTGCTTGGACCGGGTCTTTTATCCGTTGAAAAGGGATCTTTTTGGCACGTTTCTGATGCTCATTAATTATCTGGAAAAATAGATAAACAAATAATAATCACACGTAAATAATAATTAATATAATTTTACCTAAAAACTGGATATCTGCATGTTAGGATCCTTAGAGATGTCGACGCTTTGAATTTCGCCCATAACAATTGCCCCCAAACTTATCTTTTAAAGGAAATAAAAGAATAAGTTTAAATCTTAGGACATTGCATCTGGCGGTGGACTGCAACTGATTGGACTCTTGAGTCTTTATAGAGTCCCTAGACTATAATGAGTGTTTCACGAGTTTTTAGTGTAGTGGACGGTTTTAAGGTCATTAAACTCGTGTCCTTTTGATAATCCGACGCATTTTATCTCTTCGTTTTCTCCAGCAGTTCAAAGGTAAAACTCATTCCTTTTTCTTTTATCTTTTCTATTTCTTCCATGGTGAAAACTAAGTGGGGAGCTGCAAAATCGAAGGGTGTTGTCACACCTAGCAAGTCACAGAGCCAAGACGAAGGTAACATGTCTGGTAACTTTGAATGTGAAGGTCTAATTTCTAAACTAGACGAAACAGTCTGCATCTTTAGTGATGTTCAACTTGAACTTTTAAAAAGTAGCGATTGTTTTCCTAAATCAACTCATTTTCTTCCCTTCGATGTCTCTTTAAGGGCTTATATTGTTTCAAACGACTGGATCTGTTTTTATGAATATCCTTTTTCTTTAGGGTTTGTTTTTCCCTTTCCTTGCTTGGTCTCCGAGTTTTTTCAGAAAACGAACTTGGCCTTTACTCAACTAATGCCAATGGCGAAATTTTGCTTCGGTTCTGAGGGTTAATCGAGACCACGGTCTAGAAATAGGTTTGATGGAGTTGGATTTTGTTTATGAACTTCAACCCTTTGGGTCCACTCGATATCTTTTCAAAACCAAATCGGGAATGAAACCTCTTTTTGAGAAATTGTCAGTTAATGATAGGGTTGGTGAGAAAAATACTTTTTTGTGGAAAAAGAGTCTCTAAAGGGTGGTGAAGCTTTGAGGACAAGGTACAATAGGGAAGGTATTTTTCTTCGAATTGATCATGTGGTTTTTTTCCAGTTCTAACTGAATCGGTAATTTTCTTGCTTCTTTTTGTAGATGTTAAGTTGAGCGAGTTTTTCCCGGCAATTGTTGATACGAAGGGTAAGGTCGAAGATTTGTTGAATCTTCCTATAGAGGAAAGGACGTTCAAATCTTCGAAAATTGAATCACTAGGTATTGAAGTCCAGGAGGAAGTTAAGGAGTCGTCTTCTGTAAAAATGTCGACTGGTATACTTCTTCATTTTATCTGTCATACCTATTTGACTTTATATTGGTAGATCTTATTAACTGATTGTTTGTTATTGATCCTAGTGCCAAAGTCAGCTATGGGGTTTTCGCTTAAGGATTTCGGGAATATCATTGGGAAGGTTCCATCAAACAAATTGCCCATTGTTTTAAAGAAAGAAGGGGAAGAAGGACCGTCTGTTGGGTCTAGGTTAAAGAAAAGGAAGGCTGAGAGAAAGGAAATCGTAGAGATAGGTGCTTTGAAGAGATGGGCGTTGGAGATATCAAGAAAAGGTTTTTGGTTGTTGCATCTGATGTAATTTACTCATGACTATGTTATCTATGATCGTAGCCTGTATCTGCACATGTAATGATTTAATTTTGTGAGGTTTTGCATGCATTTGGGAGTGTGGAAGCTCATGTTATTATCCAAGAAGAGAAAAACAGAAAGTTAATGATGGATATCGTGAACCTGAAGAGACAGCATAGAGGAGAAAAGAAGGCTTTGGAGAAAAAGGTTAAAGAACTAACCAACAAAGTGGCGAGCCTGATGCAGGGGATGTCTTCTATTCAAGATGCATACTTGCAGGAAACTGAGGAATTGAAGACGTCCCTCACAATGTCTGCTGCTAGAAGCATGGTCGAGATCAAAATCCAAATGATAGAGGAATTTATTGGTGGAAAGAATGTGGAATGGGACTTGGAGCAGCAACGTGCTATCCTTAAAGACCTTTCTGGAGAAACAACGGACGTGGGCGAGGTATAATCAGGTTTGAAGGATGGAAACATGAAGGAAGGAGACGCACCATTAGTGGCGATAGCCAAGCAGGATAATTTGTTTGGTTTGGTATTTGAGGGCTGTGTCCCGGAGAACTTTGTAAAACAATTTTTTGATTTTTATTTTGGTTTGTAATGGTCCATAAGGGGAAAAACAATTTTCTTTCAAGTGTTGGGTTTGTTCAACACTTTAGGATTTTCTAATGGTTTTTTTAAGTGATGGTAACTTGGGTGTTTAGAAAAACTTTGTGGTTTTTGAATGGTAATGTTGTCATGTTTCAAGATATTTTTATTTCTTGCGTAGGATGTATAAATCCTTCCTCATCGTTTGTTGACATGTTATCGTCAAAAAATCTTTAGTTCTTAGATGACACGTCAATGTCATAACCAATTTGAATTTTTTTTAGGTCAAACATTTTGATTGAGTGGAGATGGGTACTTTGTATACATAAAATACACGGGCCCATCCCACACCTCAACCAACGTTGACATCATGCGCTCCAGGCGAGGTGTATAAACCTTAATTGAATGAAAAAAAATAATTTCTTTAAACCTTAGAAGGGATTGTGTACCTTAAACTTAAGATGAGATGGTCACTCTCAAACATTTGTCTTCGTAAGATCTTGAAGTTTTATTCAATGTGTTAAAATCTTGCAAAACGACGACATGTTAGAAGTACGCGACATCTTAACTGATGTCACTTTATGGAAATAAACTTGTAAAAAATAGCATTATTAAAAGGAATAGAGATTAAATGAACTTGAATAAAGGGGATTTCATACCTACATTATTACCTGGACAAGGATGTTTATTTACATGAAGTACTGTTTAAGATGCACGATATTCCAACTTCTTGGGAGCATTTGTCCATCCAATGTAGAGAGTCTATAGGACCCTTTCCCAGCTTTGCTGTCTATCAAATACGGTCCTTCCCACTTAGGAGCCAGTTTGCCTGCATTGAGTTCCCTTGTGTTTTGGAAGACTTTTCGAAGCACCAAATCTCCCACTTGAAATTTCTGTAACCTGACGTTCTTGTTATAGGACTTAGCAATTCTTTGTTGATACGATGCCATCCTAATTTTTGCCAAATCCCTTAACTCATCGATGGTGTCCAAATCATAGGTTAAGTTGGAATCATTTTGGTCAGATGTCAACAACCCATATCTGGCAGTAGGGACGACGACTTCTGCTGGGATGACGGCTTCTACTCCGAACACCAAGGAGTAAGGTGTTTGACCAGTAGCGTTTTTGGGTGTGGTTTTATCTGCCCATAAAACAAATGGTAGCTCTTCGTCCCATCTTCCCTTTTTCTGATCTAGCCTCTTTTTCAAGTTTTTGATGATAATTTTATTACTTGACTCTGCTTGTCCATTGGCTTGAGGATGTACCGGTGAAGATGTTACCATCTCGACTCCCCACATCATAAGAAAGTCCTGCGTCTTTCTACTAATAAACTGAGAACACTTGTCACATATAATCTTGGAGGGAATTCCAAATCTATTGAATATGTTCTTTTTTATGAAGGAGATCACTTCCTTGTCATGGACTTGGACGTAGGCCTCCTCTTCAACCCACTTTGAGAAATAATCTATCATTGCTAGTAAGAAAACTTTTCCTCCTGGTGCTTTAGCCAATTCGCCAACAATATCCATACCCCAAGTCATGAATGGCCAAGGGGATAGGATAGGATGCAACATTTCTGCAGGTTGATGCAAGATGTCGACGTGCCTCTGGCAGGAATCACATTACTTGCCATAGTCAGCAGCATCTTGACGCATGGTAGGCCAAAAGTAACCTATTCTTAAGGCTTTAGTGTACAAGCTCCTGCCCCCAGACTGATTAACACATAATCCTTCATGAAACTCCTTGAGAACTTCATTAGCTTTATCGGGTTTTAGACACCTTAAATATGGACCTGCAAAAGATTTCTTAAACAACACATTATCTATTAATACATATCTGGAAATCCTTACCCTGAATGCTGTAGCATTCCTTTCTTCTGGAGGGATGATACCATCTTGAAGATATTTAATTATTGGAGTGGTCCAAGATGTCTCTGTCTGACTTTCCAGGATGTCGTCATCTATGATAAAGAGTTCTAATCTTTCCACAGCTGGATGTTGACATGAATTATTGGTATGCTAATCTGAGATAGGCTTTTGAAAGCTGGCCCAAGATTGGCTAAGGCATCTGCCTGAGAATTTTCCTCTTGTGGTATTTGATTCAAGGAGAATATTTGAAATTTGCTCGCCAATATTTTTACAATCCCCAAGTATGATGTCATCTTGGCATTCTTTGCTGCATATGAGCCATTGAAATGGTTAACTAATAACAGTGAATCACTATATACCTGTATTGCCTTGATGTTGAGATCCAGAGCCACGGTTAAGTCTACAATCAGGGCTTCATACTCTGCCTCGTTGTTTGTAGCTTTAAAATCACAACTGGCAGCTTGGGGTATGATGTCCCCTTGTGGCGATTTTAGGACAAATCCTAGACCTGTCCCCCTCATGTTTAATGCACCATCGGTGTATAGCGCCCACTTGGGTAAGATGTCGTCATCTTGAAGTTGTTGAAACTCCAATTCTACTTCTGGTTGCATACTTGGACTGAAGTCTGCCACAAAATCTGCAAGGGCTTGTGATTATATTGCAGTTCTTGGTTCATACCTGAGGTCGTAAGTGCTAAGTTGGACGGACCATTTAGCCACTCTTCCTGACATCTCTGGTTTTCTCATAACATTCTTATTGGATAGTTAGTGTAAATATGAATAATATGAGTTTCAAAATAGTGCCTTAATTTAATAGAAGCAGTAATTAAAGCGAGAATTAATTTTTCTAGATGTGAGTACCTTGTTTCTGCGTCTAATAGTGTCTTAATTACATATTAGATTGGCTGTTGGACACCATCTTGTTCCCGAACTAAGACGGCACTGACTGCATTCTCTATTACTCCCAGGTATACGTATAGGGGTTCACCTTCGTGTGGCTTGGTAAGTAGTGGAGGTGTCGATAGGTAGTGCTTTAAATCTTGAAATGCTTGTTCGTGTTGTTCTGTCCACTCGAATTTTCTATTCTTTTTCAGGATGTCGTAGAAAGGCTTACACATGTCTGAGGATTTGGAAATGAACCTGTTTAGAGCCGCTACTTTGCCTGTTAACCTTTGCACGTCTTTGATGGATCGAGGTGCCGTCAGGTGATTATGGCTCTGATTTGCTTTGGACTGGCTTCTATTCCCCTTTGTGTCACCATGTATCGGAGAAATTTTCCAGAGCTCATCCCAAAATTGTACTTTGTTGGGTTCGGCTTCATGTTGAAGGCGTCTAAGATGTTGAAGGTTTGAGTCAAATCTCATACGTGGTCCCCAGATTTCTTTGATTTCACTACCATTTCGACGATGTACACTTCTACGGTGTCCCCAATCTGTAGTAAGGCTTGGATCTGCTCTGCTTCTGATGAGATGTCTCTATCTTCCGGTCTGGATTGTCATATGTTGATGTCTTGCCGGAAAGTTTGGATTGTTGTAACTCGTCCTCTTCCAGCCTAATGAACCTCAATGCTCTGTTTCTGACTTCATCCATCTTCTTGCAAGGGGTCATTACCAATTCCCTGTAATACGGGGAATCTTTCTTTAGTCCCATTTTGAATGCTTCCGTAGCCGTCGACATGTCTAGGTTGGGGACTTCTGGAACCTATTTGTTGAACCTATTCACATAGTCCATCAGAATTTCGTTGGGTTGTTGAGTAATGCGATAGATATCACTGGTGAGCTTTTCAAAATATCTGCTACAAGAGAATTGGTTGTAAAACATGTTGACAAGTTGGGCGAATGATCCAATGGAGCTAGGTGGCTGTCGGATTAGCCACTTCAGAGCCGGTCCAACCAATGTCGAACCGAATCCACTACATAAGCATGTTTCCCTGAATTGTAGAGGTATTCTTACAATTTCCATCTTTTCCTGGTAGTGGGCGACATGTTCCTCAGGATCGGTGCTTCCGTCATACAACTTCATGGTTGGAAATTTAAATCCTTTGGGGATGTGGACATGTGCGATGGCTGGTACAAAACGTGACTGATTGTAACATGTTGGTGAGACTTGTTGGATGGGAGGAGAGACACCAGGCATATTCATGATCATATCTCTTAATTCCTGAAACTGCTTTGCAATATAGTTACCTGCAAAAGGGTTAGTAACACGAGTAGTATTATCAAAAATATAATCTGAATTGATGTTACCAAAGGGATTAGTATTGTCGGCGGAAGGTGTCACAATGGTACTATTGGTGAAGGTGGTTCTCTCTGGTGATATTCCAAAGATGTTATGCGTAAAAGGCAGAACAGTGGTGTTTCTTTCAGTGGGTAAATCAAAGATACCAGAGGCAAATGGTGTTGACATTACTGGAGACGTCGTCGAGATGGGAGATGTTACTATCCCAACATGAGCCGCCGAAGCCATTGGAATGAATTAATTGAAGACCTATGAACTGCCCTCAAGATCGAAATTGAGAACTCTGGGGTGAATCGGGGAGACAACATACATCATATTTGTCAATAACTTCTGTTACTTCTGCATCTTCACCAAGGCGTCAGCCATCAGAGAGGTGTTTTTTTGTCGTCTATCCAGCTGATTCTTAATTTGGATCATGTTCTTGATGTCAGCATCTTGTGTCTGAGATGACTGCTTCTTGCCAGTTCCTGGTGGTGGCATTGTAGGATTACTGGTTTTGCTGATTTGTTAAGAGTAATGCCCCCAGATGGAGTGTTCACACTGCTGGTTTTGACGATAAATTTTTCGGAGACAGAGGTCATAGGTTGAGTAGACATGATGTTAATTCAATCGATTAAAAAACCAATGGCCCCTTGGTGGGCGCCAAATTGTTTTGGTCAAAAAAACAATAATGTAAAGGATTAAAACAAAAAGATGTTTTTGAGTTAACTATGAGGAGAGTGCAATGGAGTATAATCAATTGAATGGACAGTCCGAAATAATAATTGAATTCAATACTCCCTTTGTCCCAGAATGATAGTCTCATTTTGACTTTTTATGGTCAACAAAAATGAACTTTGACTAACCATTGGTGACGATCTAATCATTCTAATGAAATTCTAAAATTTGTAATTGATAATTCATTAAGTGATTTATCATTAAAAAAATTTAGAATTTCATTGTGATCATTAAATTGACATCAATGTTTGGTCAAAGTTTATTTTTATTGACCAAAAAAAATCGAAACGGGGCTATCTTTCTGGGACAGAAGGAGTATTAATTAACAAAATCCTATTCAAGCACGACTTAATTAAAAAATCAATTTATTTTATTAATGTAAAAGAGTAGTGAGATTTTGATACTATTATTATGATATTAAATTTGATCTTTTGATCCTAAGATAATTATATTCTCTTTTGAAACATAATCATTTCTTTAGTTTGTAAAAAATATAGCCTTATTTGAAATAAGAAAAAAATAGTACACCTATAAGTAAGGTTCTAAAAAACGCTAGGCTGTCGCTAGGCGCCCTAGGGGCGTCTAGCGCCTAGGCGGGGCCTAAAATTCAGAAATAACTATAATATCCTAGACGGGACCTAGGCGTTTCATGAACGCGTAGCGCCAAAGCGTCCTAGACGGGCGTCTTTTAGAACACTGCCTATAAGAATACAAATGGATAAATATTTCTAATATATAATCAATAATAAGAACTTATTCACAGTTTTTTTTTTTCTCATTAATAGTCTTTTTAAATAAATAAATTTGTCGTTCTTAATAAAAATTAGTATTTGCTCCAATTTGGCTACAACAACCAGAGCGATGCTCAGCTTGGAAGCTAAACTTTCATTTTACAAGTAGCTAAACTTTCATTTTACAAGTGCTAATTAACAAAGACAACAAAGAAATAATAAATGAAATTTTGAAATTTAATAGTAAGAATGTTTATAAGTATTTTATTAAAAGTTATATTTTCAAAATGCTCCATTAATTTGGAAAATCATTCATTTTGTGACGGTGAGAGCACTACATTCTTTACTTTGAATTAGTAATTTGTGGGTACTTAAGTGCATACTCCCTACGTCCCAGCTCACTTGAGATTTTTTGATCAAAACTGGTCAACTTAAGGTCGGTTTGACCAACACTTTATAGAAATATTTATGTTCCAAAAAACTTTTTAAAAATTGTTATTGAGAGGATTTTTAATGGTGGTCATTTTACATTTTTTTTAATTTTTGTTCGGATCATAAATATTTCTATAAAGTGTTGGTCAAACCGACTTTAAGTTGACCAGTTTTGGTCAAAAAATCTCAAGTGAGCTGGGACGGAGGGAGTATTTTTTAGGAATAAGTTACTGGACGGAAATGGAAAATGGATCGTAAGATCAAGTAATCATTGGGTTTTGTGATAGAGGATATACTCCCTACATCCCATAACTATGTTGATTTCCCATAACAATGTTAATTTATTCAGAACGAACTTTCTTTCAAAGAATGAAGGAAAATAACACTCCCTCTGTACCAGAAAGATAGTCCCTCTTTTTTCGTTGTTACTACGAGGGAACTTTGAGCAATTACAAAGGCTACTTATAATTATGTTAATGTGAATTTAAAAATTGGTATTAATAGTATTTATAATGGTGTATCAAGAACAATTTCAAAATTTCCATTAGAATAATTAAAAGTAGCCTTAATTATTGCTCAAAATTCTTTCGTAATGACCACGAAAATAGGGAGACAATCATTCTGGCACAGATGGAGTATTAACAAATAAGCAACCTTGTTTTTGAATTAAAAATTTTGAAGTTGTTACCGTTAATTTAAAAAGTCAATTGTGGACATTATATTTGGCACAAGTAATTTTAATTAAAATAGTCATTGTGGACTGTAAGTGCAGAACGTGATGATACCACAAGTGCTGCCAACACTGTCTCAGTGATACCCGATGGACTGTCTGGGATTATGATTGGATATTTGCTTCATAAATAATTGTTGTACTAATGTCTAATATTTATGCAAGTTTAGTGTTTATGTTGGTCCAATTTTCAGGTATATACTATGCTAGAATATTTCAAGGGAGCTAAATAAAGAATTATGGATAAAAGAGGATTTTATCAATAAACATATGGGATTTTCTCAACAACAAACACATGGGAATTGACCCATTCAAATGGCTGATTGTTGATCAAGAATGTACAAGGCTTCCATAGCTCGAATGTACAAGTCGGGTATGCATGTACTTGGGCACCAAGAATTAGCTCCTACAAATATGGACATGTGGAGAAATTTATCCCCAAAGCTCGGCACTCCTCCACTCCACTCCACCACGTTTTTCAACAACAACCCAGCCATATTTGTGTATTCCCCAAGTATTCTCAAGCCTATAAATAGCAAGGAGAATGTTGATTGAAGATACAACACTTGAAGCAAATACAACACACATTCTCACATAAGAAAGGCTATACACTCCTTGGTTCCGATAAACCCCATCTTCCTAAACCTTTCCATTCTTGCAATCGAGTATTATAAGTTTGTCTTGGCTAGGATAGGGTCTCGTGTATAGTCTTAATCATTCCACAAAGCTTTCATTGTAATAGCATTAGGGAACTCTCGGCCTTGTACTTTAATTCTTATTATTAGTAAAGGTCTCGCCTTTTGAGGCATCCCTCAAGATATATAATTTATATATCTTGAGAAAAATAATTCTTGTGTGATTTTTCCGCTGCAAACTCTTTTCAGAATTTGTTTTCTGTTCGTGTGTGTTAAGTGTTGCCCGAAGTGTTATCGTTGTAGTGGCAACACCTCTGATAACACTTCCTTTCTGACTTAAGCCACCGACTTTCTTTTTCAATTGGCACCAGAGCTGGTTACTTGATATACTAAGTACTTCGATCCAATGTGTCATGGCTTATGATCCAGACAATCCTAATAAAAAAAAGGCTTCCTGTTCTTGATGGTTCGAATTACGCCTATTGGAAGATCCGCCTCCGTTCGTATATCAAATCAATTGATATCCGGGTTTGGCGATCTATTGTGAATGGTTATTCTGTCCCATTGTTACCGCATGATGAAGATGGTGACCTTCAAGTCAAACCTGAATCCGAGTGGACTAATGAGGAAAACAACCTAGCTAGTTTTAATGAAAAGGCACTTAATTCCATTTATGAGTGGGTTGATATGCATATTTTTAAACTCATTCAAAATACTCCCACTACTAAGGAGGCATGGGATACTTTACAAAGATTTGTGAAGGGGATGGTAGTGTGCGTGAAACTAAGCTTAGAAGGCTCACTAGCAAATTTGAAAGATTGAGGATGAGTGAAAATGAAGATATTACTTCATATTTTGAAAAACTTTTTGATATTGCTAATGAATGTCAAGTTTTGGGTGAACCTTTTAATAACAAACAACTTGTTTCAAAAGCAGTTAGAACTCTTCCTGAGCGCTTCAATAAAAAAGTTTCATCTATTGAAGAGGCTCACAATCTTGAAACCATGGATATAAATACTTTGATGAGTATTTTGTAAAATTTTGAATTAAACCTTTCTGATCAAAGTGATGCTATTAAAGGAAAAAGTGTTGCTTTGAAAATTAAACCCTCGAGTGTTGAAAAAGATGAGGAAGAAGAGGTTTTTGAAGAAATGGATGAAAATGCTAGTGTTTCTTTACTTGCTAGAAAATATAACTCTATGTTAAGAAAGTTTAACAAAGAAAATGTGCAGGTAAAAGCAAAGGAGCAACAAACCAAGGTGTATGATTCGATGCAAGAAGGTCACTCCCAACCACCCAGAAAGCAAACCCAATCCCTAGGGCATCCTCCGACCAGTCAAGTTCAAATTCCAATTACCTTGACTCAATTCAATGCCATACGTGCTCAGGATGGGGACACTATGCCAATGAATGCGCAAACAATCTGAGGAAGAAGGGTAAGGGCTTATGGGTGTCTCTCAGTGACAATGAAGAAGAAGGAATGGACCATGCTCAAAACCCAGATGAGACAACCATGTTTGTCACTGTTTGTGACTCGGACACAGAAAGTGATATCCCAAGTGGTAACCCAAGTGGGGTAACACCTGTGATAACACCCAGTAGGTCTAATGATTTCAATTTTACTAATGTTGTTTGTTTTGTGGGGTCTATTAATCTGGATGCAGGAAGTTCTCAAGATGATGCTGAGATGAGTAAGGATGAACTCATAAGAGGATTAAGGAATCTTTATGAGGACATTCTTGAATAATACAAGAAGGAGCATAGTATGGTGCCATTCTTGACCAAAGAAACTCAGCAGCTAAGGGTTGGCATGGCTAATCTTGAAATCCAACTCACAAAGAAGGATGCTGAGCTGGAGAAAATCAAGACAAAATTGTATCTAGCCGAAACCACTCTTAAGAAGCTCAACACGGGGTCTACCAAACTGGATGAGATCCTCATGTTAAGTAAACCTCTCAGGGCAGGTATTGGTTTTCAAGATTCTTTAGATAAGATCATTTCTTCTTTGTCTTTAGAAGATAAGCAAACATGTTTTTTAAATGAACGTGGAAAGGATAATGATTTTTCTTCTTTCAAAACCTCTGATAAAGGGAAAATGTGTACTTATTGTCACACTACTGGACATTTTAAGAAAAATTGTCATACTTTTCTGAAAATAAATCAGTCAAGTTCCTCAGTGTTACCTGAAGTGTTACCCACTACTTCTGATAACACTGCTTATCAGAGAAATAAAAAGCAAAGTAAGAAAGAATGGAGACCTAAAAACAATCAAAGATGTGATCTTGTTTTTACTGCTTCAAGAACTAATGTTGAAGGTTTATGGTATTTTGATAGTGGGTGTTCACGTCACATGACGGGAACAAAAATGTTTTTAAAAGACTATGAATCTGTTCTTGGAGGTAATGTTACTTATGGTGGTGGAAGTAAGAGCAAGATAATTGGGAAAGGATCACTAAATGTGCCCGGTTTCCCTGCCCTAAAACATGTCTTACATGTAAATGGTCTTGTAGCTAATTTAATTAGTATAATCCAACTTTGTGACGATGATTTAGAGGTGAAATTTAATAAAAATACTTGTGAGGTCTTTGATCGTACTAACAAGTGTGTGATGTCAGGTACTAGATCAACCGACAATTGTTATTGTATTGAAGATAAACAGGTATGCAACTCCGTGAGAGTTGATATCACCACTTTGTGGCATCAAAAGTTAGGACACGCAAATTTCTGAAACATTGAAAAAATTGTTAAGCTTGGTTCTATTCAAGGAGTTCATAATCTGGATTTTAAAAACAAAATCATTTGTGAAGGTTGTCTTAAAGGAAAACAAACTTGTGTTTCCCACAGTGCTGCCCAATACCATGAGCAGTACTCTGGAACAACACATTGTTTTCAACTTTTACATATGAATTTAATGGGTCCAGTTGAGGTTGACAGTTTGGGTGGTAAGAAATATTCGTTGGTAATTGTTGATGATTTTTCTAAGTTCTCTTGGATCTTTTTCTTAAATGAAAAATCTGAGGCTTTTGAAAAATTTAAAATCTTTCACTCAAGAATCAAAAACATGTTTTATGCTTCTGTTTCTCGTATAAGATCCGATCATGGTAAAGAGTTTGAAAATGTTTCCTTTTCTTCCTTTTGTGAGAAAATGGGAATCCACCATGAATTTTCGGCACCCAAAACTCCTCAACAAAATGGGATTGCCGAAAGGAAAAATTGGACTTTACTTGAAATGGCCCGAGTAATGTTGTTTTCTAAACAAATTTCTAAAAGATATGGGGCCGAAGCACTAAATACCTCTTGTCACACAGCAAATAGAGTTTTCTTAAGACCCGGTACCACAATGACACCTTATGAGATTTTGAATGGCAAGAAGCCTAAAGTTCACTATTTTCATGTTTTTGGGTGTGTATGTTACATTCTAAATGACCGGGATCAACTGAAAAATTTTGACTCTAAGAGTGATAAGGAAATTTTTCTTGGGTATGCTCAAAATAGTCGAGCATATAGGGTATACAATCTAAGGTTGAAAACTATCCAAGAATCGGTTAACATTGCTTTTGATGATCTATCGAGTATTGCAGGTGAAGGACCTCAGGAACCTCCCTTGACTCTGTTAGATGAACAAAATGATAACAGAGAAAATTCCAATTCTGTTGATGAAGCAGGTGCTGACCAAAGTGTTACCACTGACGAGTCAACACTTCCGGTAACACCTGATTCCAGTACAGCTGCTGAAACAGAAGAAGAAAATCCAGATGGTGCAGAGGTTCATGAAGTTATAAGGAGAGATCCCCCAGCCAGAATAAGAAGGAATCACCCTTCTACACAAGTAATAGGGGAAGTAAGTGAAGGAATTCAAACAAGAAACAAATAACCAATTAATTACCGGGAAATGGTAAGATATGTGTGTATGTCTACCACATATGAAAAGGTGAAGTACTCTTGTTTTATTTCTACCTTAGAACCTAAGAATGTGATTGATGCTTTAAAAGATAATTTTTGGATTCAAGATATGCAAGAGGAGCTTGAACAATTTATCCGAAATAATGTTTGGACTTTAGTCCCCCGTCCCGCTAACACCAATGTTATTGGGACTAAATGGATTTTCAAAAACAAAAGTGATGAAACGGGTAACATTGTTCGTAACAAAGCTCGTCTTGTGGCTCAAGGCTACACACAAGTCGAAGGTATCGATTATGATGAGACCTTCGCACCTGTGGCTAGAATTGAGTCCATAAGACTCCTCTTGGCTATAGCTTGCTATCTTAAAATCACATTGCACCAAATGGATGTGAAAGGAGCCTTTTTGAATGGATTTATTGATAAAGAAAATCTATGTTGAACAACCAAAGGTTTTGAAGATCCATTCAAACCACACCATGTTTATAAGCTTATAAAAAGCCTTATATGGCTTGAAACAAGCTCCTCGAGCATGGTATGGTCCTTAACTCAATTTTTGTTGGATTATGGTTTTATTAGAGAAGAAGCCGATAGGACTTTGTTTATCTTAAGAAATGGTAAAACCTTTGTCATAGCTCAAATATATGTTGATGAAATTGTTTTTGGCTTCACATCTGAAACTTCTTTGAAAAAAAATTGTGGATGCCATGTCATCAACTTTTGAAATGAGTATGATAGGGGAACTAAAATTTTTCCTTGGTTTGAAGATGAAACAATCGAATGAAGGGATCTTCATTTCACAAAGCAAGTATGCGAAAAGTTTGGTAACAAAGTTTGGGTTGGAGCATGCTAAGGCGTCTAAAGTACCGATGGGTTCTACACTCAAGTTGGGAAAGGACCAAGTGGGGGAGGATGTAGATCCAACCTTATATCGCTCAATGATAGGTAGTCTCCTTTATCTTACCACGAGTCGTCCTGATTTAATGTTCAGTGTGTGCGTATGCGCACGCTATCAAGCCAGTCCTAAACCCTCTCATCTAAATGCTGTAAAAAAGATTGTCAAATATGTGTCAGGCACGAGTGATTTAGGAATATGGTTTTCTAAGGATACTAATACCAACCTTGTTGGTTGTAGTGATTCTGACTGGGCGGGTGACATGAATGATAGGAAAAGTACTAGTGGGGGCTGTTTCTTTTTGGGTAATAACTTAGTGTCATGGTATAGTCGTAAAAAAAACTGTGTGTCTCTTTCGATAACCGAGTCCGAATATGTCGCGGCAGGTAGTTGTTGTTCCCAACTCATTTGGTTAAAACACATGTTAGACGACTATGGTCTTGATAGTGATATCTTGACCATGTATTGTGATAATCTAAGTGCCATAAACATTTCAAAAAACCCGGTTCAACATTCCCGTACTAAACACATTGATATCCGTCACCATTTTCTAAGAGACTTGGTTGAAAAAGATTTGATAAACATAGAGCATATTGATACTAAGTATCAACTTGCTGACATTTTTACCAATGCCCTTGACCATGAGAGATTTTCAAGTTTGAAAAGATCACTTGGTCTTTATATTTTTTAATCTGTTGTTTTTTAGTGTTACCCTGAGTGTTGTCAACACTTCTGGTAACACTGTGTACAATAATAATAATAAAAAAAAATCTTTCCATTTTTTCGTTTTAAGCCTTCGCGGCGGCACATGCTGACCATTTTGTTTCGGTAGGTTTATACTTGATTAACATGTTTGTCAAATCCCCTTTGTACTCAAAAGTGACAAAGTCACTAATTTTGTGATAAAATAAAAGGCAAAAGGCAAAAAGCACTTATAGTATTTTCTGAGTAACTCGGGGCACGGCGTTCGCTGCGACGATGCACTCTTGCCAAAGGGAGATACTATCTAGTGATTTCGTACTAAGTATTAGGAACATGGAGTTCGTTACTAGAGTGTATCCTACTTGAAAGGTACAAATCACTAAAGTATTTTTTACACTTTATAAGGACTCGGAGCACGGAGCTCGTTACTACGATGCTATCTTGTAGATATTGAAGTGTAAATTATGTTTATTTTAAAGTGCTTGAAGATGAAGAACAAGCTTATTTTATCTAACTTGTTAAATTTATTTTACCTCAAACACTTATATTTAAAGGCTTGCTATGCCTCAAGTGTTTGAATTTGGGAAGCTTGTTTTTGCCTCAATTGCTTATTTAAAAAGAAGCCTAACAATTTGCCTCAAGTATTGATAATAAGGATTGTTTTGCCTTAAGTTCCTTAAAGTGAAAAGTTTTATCAAGGGGATATTTGACTTATATGTTTTCTAAAGTGTTACCATCATTGCCGATAACACATTAGTATGTGCCACATTATTATTTTTTTTACTTTTTTCCGGAATTAATAATTAAATTTGGGAAGTTCGAAAGTCCCTTAATTTTGTGGAGTTTATTGATTTCCAAAAGGTCTTTATTAAATCCTTTTATTTTTGGTAAATCTAAGTAGGTAAATGCATCCCTAAAATTTTGGAGTTAATTTTCAAATCAATCAAAATTTTGTGGACTTTATTTACCTATGCCGAATTACCTGAGATTAGTTTTTTTTGTTTTTTTTTTTTTTTTAAAAAAAAAAAGGTTTTTTTTTGGGATAATGGCCGGTTGTTTTGATTAAATTGTGGGTGATGTGATAGAGTTAAACTATCTTGCTAGGAAATAGGGGGAGTTGAGTGTTTTTAGGAATATGGAGAGTTATCTTATAATGAGTATTTAATTTCCATTTGAATACTTCCTAAAAATATCCTACACCCTCCCCCCTCCTCACTCGCCGATCTCTCTCCCTCGTCGGTCTCTCTCTCTCATTCCATCAATCCTAAAAATCTCTCTTCAAAATTTCTTCCTTCTCTTCTCATTTTCTTCAATGGCTTCTCCATCCAAACACTTTTCTGAGCCTATGGAAGTTTCTCCAAGTGGTGGTGAAGCTAGGTTTTTCTCTCCCATAGAGACATCACTGGCGACAACACCGATGACATCACCGCCTTCTCTAGCGATTGTGGTGTCCGGTCTGCCTCCAATTCCAGTCGCCCAAGTTCCGCCCACCATGGCTCCTTCCCAACCTGCTGAAGCAACCACAAAGGCCACCAAAAAGAAGAGAAAAGCCCCTTCTTCTTCTCAACCTCCGGTAACCCAAGCTCCAAGAAAACGAACATCCAGTCATCTTAGGGCTATGTTCAACAAGGCCAACACCAACACTCCTTCTGATCCAGTCGAAATCTCGGATGAAGATTCTCAAAGCGTGTCTTCTCTACATGCTTCGGATGAGAATTAATCTGTGGAAAAATAAAATCCTGATGATGACTTTGATGATTGGGTGGATGAACAAGACAGTGAAACCCTAGCCGCTACTAAACAAAGGCTGGCCAAAGGAAAAGGTATACAGAGTGCTGACCCAAGTGTTGCCAGGAAGAGAACAGCACCTTCGGCAACACCTCATCCTGCTCAGACTCAATCAAAATCCCAGGAGGTACACCACTCTTCTCCTCATGTTTCTGATTCTAGTGATGAATCTGATTATGAGACAATTCGTGTAGAGGATAATGATGCTTTTCCTTTACTGCACTTCTCTCTAGAATTTTTTAAAGACTCGGGTATGTCGTTTTGGATAAAACATAGTAAAACCCCGTTTTGGGAAGAGAAATATAAATGAGACTGATTTGAAAAATAATGGTGTGTTTCAATTCCTTGAGGACCAAAAATTTTTGATTCCAAATACCCAAGCCAAAGCCTATGTTGACAAAATTGTGAGGAATTTTTATGCCAACTTGAGCCCTAATCTGGACAATGATCTCTCTCACGAATTTGGTAAGGTTTTTGTTAGGGGTCGAGTGTATCTCTTTAACCCAGAAATCATTAGCAAATCCTTAGGTATGCCCAATACTAATGAGGAGAGTTTTTATTGCAATAAAGATGTGATGGCCAAGTTCTTAACTCACAATGAAGTTCGTGAGTGGCCAACCGATCCCAAAATCAAATTTCCCGCTTCTAAGCTTACTTCGCTTTATTCAGTTTTGCACAAACTTTGCTTTTTTAACTGGCTCCCTTCCAAAAGTGATCAAAATCTTACCATGGAACAAGCTAGAGTTTTGTATAAGCTAGGGAAAAACAAACCTATTAATTTTGGGAATCTTGATTTTAAACATCTTGCTACTTGGCTAAAGAGGAAATAACCATCTTATTTCCCGTATCCCTCCTTGATATTTCAAGTGCTCACTTTCCAAAAACTCCCCATAGAAGCCTATGATATTTTTACTTCCGGTCCCGGTTTCTATGTTGTGGATAATCAATTAAAGAAAGGAAGGTACAAAGATCTACCTTGGTCCAAACCGTCCCAAGCCTCAGGTTCCAGTTCTATTCATACTAATAGTACTCCCTCTCAAGCTCAACCTTCTGCCCCATATTTTACCTTCTCAAATCCTACAGGTACTGCTGGTGCTACCCCAAGTGTTGTCAACACTTCTGATAGCACTTCTGTTATGATTCCAAAGGCAGATGTAATACAGGTTCTTCAAAGGATTATTGGGAATGTAGGGCATCAAGTGCAGTCCTGGATAAAAATTCATACAGATTCGCAGGCTTTTCTTGATCAGCTTTCTTCACAAACAGGGGGAGGAAATGCTGCTGCAAGTGCTGCCCAGGGTGCTGCTGCAGGTGCTGGAGGTGTTGATACTCAACAAGGAAATGAAGAGGACGAGGACGAGGAGGAGTAAAACAGCGGGTTTTGGTTATGGTTCTGTTTCTTTTGAACTCTTTTATTTTGGAAGTTGGGTGGTGATCAAAACAATTTTTATGTTAGTTGTTTTAAAAATTTGTGGTGGTTGTCATTAAACACTTTTATTTGTTTTTGTTAGGTGGTTTGTTAAACAATTTTCTTTTGGTTGGATGGTTGGTTGAAGTGTGTTAACACTTCGTTATGTTTGTATGTTTTGACCATGAACTATTGTGGTCAAACTAGTACTTTGTTTTTAGTACTCGGTTTTAGTTAAAACTGTTTTAAAGTCATTGTTGGTTTCAGTTGACTCACCTATTAAGGGGCAGTTAATCTTTGTGAGAAGACCTTATGCATATTCTGTATTGTTGGCTAACATTGTCTCGCAGGTCACAGCATTATTTAGTTTGTGAAGAAATATACAATTAAGGGGGAGATTGTAAGTACAGAACGTGGTGATACCACAAGTGGTGCCAACACTGTCCCAGTGATACCCGATGGACTGTCTGAGATTGTAATTGAATATTTGCTTCATAAATAATTGTTGTACTAATGTCTAATATTTATGCAAGTTTAGTGTTTATGTTGGTCCAATTTTCAGGTATATACTATGCTAGAATATTGGAAGGAAGTTAAATAAAGAATTATGGATAAAAGATGATTTTATCCATAAACATGTGGGATTTTCTCAACAATAAACACATGGGAATTGACCCATTCAAAGGGCTGATTGTTGATCAAGAATGTACAAGGCTTCCATAGCTCGAAGGTACAAGTTGGGTATGCATGGACTTGGGCACCAAGAATTAGCTCCTACAAATATGGACATGTGGAGAAATTTATCCCCAAGGCTCGGCAATCCTCCACTCCACTCCACCACGTTTTTCAACTACAACCCAGCCATATTTGTGTATTCCCCAAGTATTCTCAAGCCTATAAATAGCAAGGAGAATGTTGATTGAAGATACAACACACATTCTCACATAAGAAAGGCTATACACTCCTTGGTTCCGATAAACTCCGTCTTCTCAAACCTTTCCATTCTTGTAATCGAGTATTATAAGTTTGTTTTGGCTAGGATAGGGTCTCGTGTATAGTCTTAGTCACAAAGCTTTCATTGTAATAGCATTAGGGAACTCTCGGCCTTGTACTTTAATTCTTATTATTAGTAAAGGTCCTGCCTTTTGAGGCATCCCTCAAGATATATAATTTATATATCTTGAGAAAAATAATTCTTGTGTGATTTTTCCGCTACAAACTCTTTTCAGAATTTGTTTTATGTTCGTGTGTGTTAAGTGTTGCCCGAAGTGTTATCGTTGTAGTGGCAACACCTTTGATAACACTTCCTTTCTGACTTAAGCCATCGACTTGCTTTTTCATGGACAATTATATTTTTAACTCATTTGCAATGTTCACTAATTTATTTATTTTCTCTTTGATAAATTTGCACAACTAAAATATGAATTTACTCTATAACAGATTAAATAATTATTATTACATAATACTAATTTATACAGCCTATACTTATTTGTTAATGAAATTATTTATTGTATGCTTGCTAAAATAATTCTCTCCGAATTTGTATTGATGTTCCATACATATAAATGATAAAACTTTATGCTACCTTTTTTTACTATACTTATTATTCTTCTTCGTTATATTTTAATCTTCAACTCATTTTTTATTATATTCTTTTTTTATTTTTATATACTATTAAAACTTATTTTTATTTAAATATTTAAAAAAATTCTAAATATTTTAAAATTTGGACTTACGCCGTGCATCGCACGGGAGTACTGCTAGTACATAAAAAGACTGAATATTGAGTATAATTGTGTGTACCACTCCATATACTATTAATGTTTTAACAGTTCATAATTTTTTAGAGCCAACTTCAAAATAATGTCATTCAAACAAATATATAAACCACTAAATTAACGGTGATATTATACAAAGTAAAACTCTCTCTATCTCTAATGAATGTTCAAATTTATTTTTTCAAAAAAAAGAATCATTTTATTTTTTTTAAAAAAAAAACAAATTTTCATTGGATTTTTTCCCCTAGGGCCCCAAATGCCAGATTTTATTACAAATAAAACCTCGCCCAGATAAAATGGCACATAAGGAGCTGGGGCGAGATTAAAATTCCCCACACACCCATGATGACCAGTCAAATACAAATCCTAAAAACCCTCCCCTCCCCTCCCCTCCCTCCTCTCACACTTTTCACACACCGCACACACACACACACACACTCTCTTTTACACACAAACACACACACTTTCTCTCTCTCTCTCTCTCTCTCTCAAAACCCTCGCACCTTCTCTCTTCCTCCTCCGATCGCTGCCGGCGATTCTCTCTCTACGCTCCAGTCCACTTCTCAGTCTCCGACCGTCACTTCATGTCGGCCTTCCCCCAACGCCGTCTACTCCCTCCTCTCCCATTTTTAACTCATCGCTCTCTCTCTCTATAACACGCAACTGATGCGCTTTCTCTCTCTAACCCCTCATCTCTAGCGACCAGAAGCTCACGTCGCCCCTCCCTCTCGATGTTTCTGTCCTTGCACGAAGCCAGACCTCCACTGCTGGCTCTCCGGTAGGTGATGAGTTCACGTCCGGAATTAAATCCAGCCAGATCTATTCATCTCCGGTGTACGTTATCAAACGACGTCTTTTTAGATCTGTGTAGATCTGGAGTGATTCTCTCATCTCCGATCAGTACCTAAAAGACGGCGTCGTTGCTATGTCTCCGGCGGCTTTCTCCCTCTGCACTTCAGATCTGAGTGTCGCGTCAATGGTGGTCGATGGTGGTGAAGACGATGTAGCAAATAAATGATTAGGTAAGTTCAACGGTGGTGAAGTAGTAGATCTAAAAGGATTTGAATGAAATTAGTATTTGTGATAGAAAGCAAACGCCCTCTCTGTAGTTTGCTCAATTTACCCTTCATTGTTAACCGTTCCTCTTTGCACGAGCAACTACCCACCTCTTTCTCCATTAAATTAAAGCAGCTAGGTATGCATTCAGATTTGCAAAGACTTACAATTGTAATTTTTTTCAAGGAATTTTAATTTGAGTTGTTGCTGAAGCTGAAAATTAAAGATCAAAAAACAAAAGAGAGGTGTTGTAATTAAATGAAGGGAACCAATTGGATTCACAATAGTGTTTGGGTGTGAATATTCAAATGGTGGAACTAATTAGTGGATTGAAAGAAACCAATTCAATGAACATGATGGCATTTGACCCGACGAATCTCCATATTCTTGGTTCTTAAACATTTTTATTCAATAAGACTTTAGTTTATGAACATGTTTAATAAGACTTCATCTTATGAACATGTTCAAATGAACATGTTAAATGAGACTTTAGTCTTATGAACATGTAAATGAGATTTTAGTTTATGATGTTTAATGAGACTTTAGTCTTTTGATGTTCAATGAAGGCTTTAGTCTTATGAACAACTTCAATAAGACTTTAGTCTTATGAACACATGTTTCAATGAGACTGAATAAAAGTCTTATAATACACATTATTATTCATAAGATCAAAGTCTTATGAACAGGTTCAATAAGACTTTAGTCTTATGAACAGCTTCAAATAAGACTTTAGTCTTATGAACATGTTCATAAGACTTTTGACACTTATATGTTAAATGTGTTAGTTATAAGAGTTTGATTGCTGTTTGACCAAATTTGACTATTATTTTTTTGTAAAAAAATTAAAAAAAAGTAATTTTTGTAACTCTTATATGATAATTATGTGTAATTAATAAGAGTTTGAGTGCTGTTTGACCAAGTTTGACCAAAAATAATTATTGTTTTTTTGTAAAAAATAGAAAAATTGATTTTTTTACTCTTATGTGTTAGTTATAAGAGTTTGCTGCTGTTTGACCAAGTTTGACCAAAAAATTTTATTATTTTTTTGTAAAAAAAAATGAAAAAAGTAATTTGTGTAACTCTTATGTGTTAGTTATAAGAGTTTGACTGCTGTTTGACCAAATTTGACAAAAAAAAATAATATTTTTTCAAAAAAATAATATTTTTTTAAAAAAAATGAGAACAATAATTTTTTTAACTCTTATATGATAATTATGGGTAAGTAATAAGAGTTTTGACTGCTATTTGACCAAATTTGACCAAAAAAATTATTATTTTTTGTAAAAAAATGGAAAGAGTGATTTTTTTTTTTTACTCTTATGTGTTAGTTATAAGAGTTGGACTGCTGTTTGACCGAATTTGACCAAAAAAATTATTATTTTTTTGTAAAAAAATGAAAAAAGTAATTTTTGGTAACTCTTATATGATAATTATGTGTAAGTTATAAGAGTTGACTAAAATTTGACCAAAAAAATAGAGTTGGGAGGAGATATAAGGGTATTTTAGTCTTCTTGCATCTTTCTGCTAGTGAGGGGTGTATGAGGAATAAAGGATCTTGGGCTTCCTTATTAGCTTTTGTATCTGGGCTCAGGGGGGCCCTAGAGTCCGAGGGCCATTTTCATTTAGAGACGAAAAGATGGAGAATATAATATCTTACAAATATTGATAATGTGAAAGTTCTCCATCTGTTCCAAAAAAATAGTTTCATTATTGACTTTTTATGGTCAACAAAAATGAACTTTGACCAAGCATTGGTGACGATCTAATCATTCTAGTGAAATTCTAAAATTTGTAATTGATAAGTCATTAAGTGATTTATCAATAACTATTTTTAGATATTTATTGTTATCATTAAATTGACACTAATATTTGGTAAAAAATTAGTTTTGTTGACAATAAAAAGTCAAAATAAGACTACCTTTATGAGTTAGAGGGAGTACAATTTAGATGCTCCTAGCTAGTAAAAAAGATATATTGTTATTAATTGATGAGTTCTGCGACCCAAGTACTACAGCTAATGCACACTGCAAAAAATAACACTACCGTTTACTTTGATGTACTTTCATTACAGTATGATTCGGACAAAATTATTTCCCGACATCGTGATAATGTTACTTGGCTGATTCTTTTTTGCAGTAATTAAGGAGAATATTTTTTCAATTATTGACCTGGATGGATGTAACATTAAAGAAAAAGTAAGAAAAAGCTCATGGAAGTAAATCAAGCAATCTTTTGACTAATATCTTATGTATGATCATTCGACACAGTTTCATATGCAATTAATGAAGAATATACACATGCAGTCATTTTTAAAATTCATGAAAGCTATCCTCATGTATCCATTTGTGCATACTAACAAAAACTAAAAATGAATAAAAGGGAGTTAAATTACTGGAAAAGAGACTGACCTTTGAAATTGAGAGATTGCACGTTATGGGGAAAAGGGGACAGACGTGACACTATATAAGGGAAAAATATTGTTAACTAATTGGATGCTGATATTTGATTATTTAAAATTTGAATTAAGATTATCTATATTATCAATGAAAAAGTAAATATTCTAGCTGGATAATTTGGGCTTGAAGATTAGTATGTTATTTATAGATTAATATGTACATTCAGAGTAAATAGATCAATTTAAAAGCCTAATGAGATAGAATTCTAGAGTCAAAAAATTTGAAATCCGTGTATGCTTAAATTTAAGTGAGAATTAGTAGTTAAATAATTCCCTTAAATAAAATGTACAAGTATTTGAATTTTAATTTTAATTTCAAATTATACTACAATCATTTCCTTAGTTTTTTTATACTACAATCCTTTCCTTAGCCTGTTTTTATTAATTAAATTCGATTAGGTTTTGATAAGAATTGGTATTCAAAAATATTTCTTTCCTTAATTTCAAATTATAGTGACCAATCGAATGGCGCCACGTGGCTTTATGACGTGGCGCTCTGTGAGGCCTGAAAATATTTCTAGTTTAATATATTATATGGATATGGATAGTATGCGCTCCAGATTTTAGCCATATCCCCAACTCAATGGGAAGATGGTCAAATGTGCTCCACGATTATTCTTAACTGCGTATATAACTCACACATACTACCTCCTCCGACCCAGTAAAGGTAGGACTAGGGGAGTTTGCATACTAATTAAGACAAACTAGTTAATATGTGGTTAATATTAAAGAGAGAGAATGAGTGGAGTAAATAGTAGTGTTAGTTGGATAAATTGAGTGGTGGAAAATGAAGAGAGATAATGAGTGAGATAAATAGATAGTAGTGTTGGTTGAATAAATTGAGTAATGGAAAAGGAAGAAAGATAATGAGTGGGGTTGAAACATTTTCATTTTGGGCAGTCTCACTTTTAATGAAACGGCCTAAAAGAGAAATAAGTCTCACTTGGGACGGAAGGAGTATTGCAATAGAGCAATGAATTGTGTGTTGCATCGTTTCTCTCAATCAAATATTTTATTGTTGAAGTAGATATCGAAAGTACTACTCCAACATTATACTCCATCCGTTTCAAGTAATTTGCAATATCCGTTTTAAGTAATTTGTAATATTTTGTTATTTAGGGTATTTCACTTAAGTTACAACAATTTAAAAATAGAAGCTTTTTATTACTTTTATAATCCTCCACTCATTCTCTCTCTTCCTCCTAACCACTCATTATTCTCCGTTCATTCTCTTTCATTCCCCACTAATTCTCTCCTCACTACCTTTCATTCTTAATATAATATTAGTATCCTTAATTTCTCAACTTCAGAATGAATGTTTCAACTTATTTAGAGCGAAGGGAGTATATAGATTAAGTTAACCGAGTTGAAATTTATACTTTTTACCCTTCATAATTCAACGGCTTACATTATTAAATTTGACATTATAATAAGATAATTTAAAATTGTGAGTCATTCGATCATAAATTTTAATGAACGTGATCCACAAAATAGTAATACATAAAATCTCAACTCTTGAATTGTGAACTCCTACATCTCATATCGAAAAGATATGGACTTTGATTGTAATATATATAAGCCTCCAGTATAAGCCAAGTGGACCTAGTTGTTGTGCTTAGTGGGCTAGCTGCATAGTGCTTATGTAGCTGGTCGTGTTTTCGGGCTCGGGTCGTTACAAACGGTATCAGAGCGGATCCCCGGCCGTAAGGCTTGCCAGCGGTGAGGGAGATTGTGAAATCCCCTATCCCACATCGGAAATATATGTGCTTTGATTGTGATATACCCTCCACTATACTACCATTGAGCGCCAATAATATCCATGAACTTTATGGTGGGCCTATGGTAAGCTAAGTGGACCCAGTTGTTTGTTAGAGAAGAGAGGAGCGCACACTTGGAAAGGAGCGCATACTAGAAAGGAGCGCAAACTTGAAAGGAGCGCAAACTGGAAAGGAGCGCAAACTTGAAAGGATCGCAAACTTGAAAGGAGCGCACACTTAGAAAGGAGCGCACACTGGAAAGGAGCGCACACCAGAGGAGCGCACCTGTTGAAGGAGTGTCATAAATCTCGGGATATATTTTCTCTCTATTTTTATATATCGTTTCCTTTTATGTATATCAAGTAGTTAGCGTAATCATAGGGATTGAGATCATGTATATTAAGTAGTTAGCGTAATTGTAGGGATTGTGAATATTCGTGAAGAGATAGAGTTAGATCTCTAAGTTGTATATAAAGCCAATTACGGCATTGGAATGAATAGAGAAAATTCTTCCCTCTCCCTATTTGGTTTCCAACTTGGTACCAGAGGTACGATCCTAAATAATTCAAACTCTATCAACACTCGAAGCAATGACTGAAGAGAGTGGTGAGAAAGATGAGAAAAGTGAGAAAAGAACCCCCTATTTCCTCTCATCAAGTGATAATCCCAGAATGATTCTCACTCATGTGCAATTGAGAGGAGAAAACTATGAAGAATGGGCTTGTATCTTCAAAGGCTCGTTGAGAGCCAAGATGAAGACCGGCTTCATTGATGGAACGATTGAGCGTCTAACAAAAGCAGAAGAGCTGGAGTTGTGGCAGTCAATAAACTCAATGGTGGTGTCATGGATATTCAACACCATCGAGCCAAAACTGAGATCCACGGTGACTTACGTGGAGGAAGCAAAGCTGCTGTGGGATGATCTGGAGTAGAGGTTTTCGGAAGGGAATGGACCGAGGGTCCAACAGATAAAGTGTGACATTGCCAACTACAAACAGCAGAAGAATGAAAGTGTGGTCACCTATTATAGACGCATCAAGAAATTGTGGGATGAACTTAATGACTATGACAAGATTCCGACGTGCGCATGCACCGGATGCCGGTGTGATATAAACACAAAGCTGACTCAACGAAGGGAGGAGGAGCGGTTGCATCAATTTGTCATGGGATTGGAGACGTCTAAGTTCGAGAATGTGAAAACAACCAATGGTAATGAGAGAGGAGCGCGTCAAAGGGAGCGCTCAAGAAGAATACTCAGAACTAATGAACTTATTGGTGCGCACCAATACTGGGGTGTGCAATCCAGTGGGGGAGCGCAAAGATATGAGCAATGTGACTTGTGGACACTGCAAAAAGAAAGGACATAAGGCGAATTCATGCTTCAAACTGGTAGGATATCCAGAATGGTGGGGGAACAATCTGCTCGAAATGCAAAAGGAAAGAAGGGTCAGAATAGTTTTACAGGTGGACAAAGTGATTCGATTGGAGGAGTCAAGGGACGAGAAACTAATGGGGCTAGAGTGAACACAGTACAAGTGGGCAATGAAGAAGGTGTAAGGATGACAGATGAAGAGCGCGCTTAACTTTTGGGTCTCACAAGTGATCAATGGAGCAGCTTCAAAGCTATGGTGCAGACCAATGTTAAAACTAATGAGCGCATGAATGGTAAGATGAATGATGAGCCTTGGCTAGTGGATAGCGGGGCTAATCGACATATAACAGGGAACTTTTCCTTGCTTGGTAATGTTAGTGACATTGTCAGTCGAGTGGGGTTGCCTGATAGGAAATACATCGTTGCCACGAAAGAAGGCGACGTCAAAATTGGGCCCAAACTAATTTTGCAAAATGTGTTATATGTTCCATCATTCAACTGAAATTTGTTGTCTGTCTCTCATTTGCTTAGTGACTCGAATAATTTTGTGCAATTCTCTGACAAAGTTTTTGTTATACAGGACCGAACCTCGATGACGTTGATTGGTGCGGGTGAACAAAACGGGGGTCTTTATTACTTGAGGAAGTCGACCGAACCACATGTTAAAAATGTTAAGGAAGTTAAGGAGCGTGAGTTGTGGCACCAGCGTTTGGGACATCCATCAAGTAAAGTAGTTAGTTTGCTTCCGTTTATTAGTCAGAATAATGCTAATAAAGATGTTTACGAAATTTGTTGCAAAGCCAAACAAACTAGAGATAAGTTTTTGCCTAGTGAAAGCAATTATGAAGGGATTTTTTATTTGATTCATGTTGATCTTTGGGGTGATTATCGAACACCTTCTTTGTGTGGAGCAACTTATTTTTTAACAATTGTGGATGACTGCTCCCGCGCTGTGTGGGTATTGTTGGTCCCAAAGGGGCAACAAGGGTATGAAAAATGCTAGAGGGGGGGGTGAATAGCATTTTAAAATTCTTTTCAAACCCTTTTGCAAATCAATGGCTTATGCGCACAGTTCTCAAATAAGCTAAGTATAGCGCGCAGAGAGAGTGTGAAATGCACAGCGGAAGATTTAAAGCAGCTCTGCGCAGGGTATACTGCGCAGAGATAAAAACGCACGCGCTAAGTTTGAGGCTAAAGAGTGGCGCAAAAATGGATCTAAGGCAAATGAGCGATAACGATTACAACAGTAAAGTGTAGCAATCTGAAAGATCAAACAAAGTAGTTCATAAAAAGTTAAGCAGGAAATATGCAGTAAATATAATGAACACGCTATTTGGAGAGGTTCGATCGATGAAAGATCTACATCCTCTACCAAGATGGTTAGTCTTGGATTTCTAATGGAGATCTTATAATATGAGAGAGTATTACAAATTACAACATTTGAGCTCAATACTAACTCAAGATCTATTATCTATGAAGAACAAATCCTAGACTAAACCAGTGTATCTCAAGAAGTTAGATCAAAATGATCAAGGCTTCAAGAGGTGTGTGTGTGTGACAGAAATTCTGGGCTCTATGAATATGAAAGATGAAGAGCACCAAGAGTTCTGGTGATATAGGGCTTTGTGATATGAGCAAGAGTTTGAAGGTTTAAAGATCTTGAAGGCTGTTCTAAAGAATCTAGAAATACTGAGCAGCAGTCTTCAGATCTTCAAGGTTTCTCAATGAAGCATGAAACTCGAGCTCTTGAAGCATAGTGGCCAACATGAGGGGCAGATTGGAAATGAAGATGAGCAGGATATTTATAGCTGAGATCTTGAATATAGCCGTTGGAGCTCTGAGCAAGGACAATGAGCTGGCACAAAGTGATTAGCGCGCAGCTGTCCTTTATAGCCGTTGGGACTCTGATCAAGATAGATGACCTGGCACAATATGATTGGTGCGCAGGTGCCTTAGAGCCGTTGGAGACTGAGCATGAAAACCAAAGTCAAATCTTCTTCGAGAAGGTTGACAGCTGTCTTCTCTTGAGATGTTTCTTTGAAGCGTGTCTCCACCAATGGTTTTACTGAGTGTGCTTATTTTGTCGTTTGTGCACACCTCAGCACTTTGACTCAATCTAAAAAGCGTTGCTTGTCTTGACGCTTTCCAAGCTTCTAGAATATGAGATCAGGCGATGAGGAATTTGACCAAGGTTGGTGTCCGCGCACAAAGGTATGCGCATTGTCGGCGCTCATGGATGCTGCGCATGGGCAGCATGCGCACCATGCTTGGTCACTAAAATATCTCTTCAGAGTTTAGGGAATAAGACCTTGAAAACTGAGCAGGGTCAAATGCTTATACAAGATGTCTATGCGCAGTGGCGACCTGCGCAGAGAACATCCTGCGCAGTGAAATGAATCCTGCTTAGGAAATCTTCGATCCTTCAAAGCTTCAAGCCCTATCATCTAAGCCTATACTATAAAAAGGACTTGGCTAAAAATTGAAGTTATAAACTTCTTTACATGAGGTCCTAAAGTCCATAAAAATACTCATAGGTGATGGTATCAATCAATTCTAACAAATGTAGGAGGGTTAAGTGATAAGCATACCCAACAATCTCCCCCTAAATGATTGATGCCATTACCTACTATAGCAAAGGTAATTCATTGTACTTGATAATAACATGTCCATAAAAATGTGAATGGTAACTCATGCCTCAAGTCAAAGCACACACTAGCCAGTGCTATAGATTTCTATTCTATCAAAAATATTAAAAACTTACAAGATAGGAAAGATAGAAATATCATCCAGTGCATACAAATAATATGAGATGTAGTTTTAAGTATGCATTTAAACTTAATGTTTAAACATCATGCGTAGAAAACATGAGCAGTAAATATTATGCGTATGAGTTTAAGTAATAATGCATTCAATGTTCCACAAACGAATGGTTTGAATTGAACAAGGTTTTGTGAAAGCATAATGATGCATTCTTCTCATTAAAACTTGAAGGATTTTCAGTTACAGGGTACAAGCTTTAAAGAGGAAAAAAAAGAGTGCGCACAAAAACAAAAGCGCACAAAATAAAAGCGCATAAAACAAAATAAAAGCGCATAAAACATACTATGCGCAATGAGAACAAAAGATCTCAAAAAGTAGCAAAATACTTACAAAAGAAGTCTAGTCTATGTTGATCCGGTGCAGGGCTTCGCGCAGCTCATTCTGAAGGCTGTTGAACTTGTTCATGAGTTCCACCTTTAAATTTTGAAATTTGTCCTGAAACTCAACAGCTTTACCAACGTAAGTGTTCATGCCTCTGCGCATATCAGCATTGTCATCCACCAGCTCTCTGAACTTTGCTCGGCTGTCCGCTTGGATGGCAGTCTGTGTAGCTTCCAGTCTCGTGTCGGTATGAAGGCGCAGAGTGTTGACGCTGGGCTTGAATATCTAGCATTGCGTAGTCCATCTTGGCGTTGAACGAAGAAGAAAAATCTGTCATGGATTTAGTAATGCATTTACGCACTTCTTCAATATTATTCTCACTTCCATGCGCAGAGCTTCCTTGTCCAGTCTTCTCCATCTGAGCTTGAAGATCATCAAATCCTTTAAGTAACCCATCTGCTAGGGTTTTCTTGAGCTTTTTCAGTATGTCCCTGAATCCCCCATCAATCGCTCCAACGGTGCACACATTATTGAGTAGTGCGCAGACATTTTTGAGCTGGGCGCTGATGGTCTTCAGGGAGTCCAGGACAAGTTGATCCAACGTTATAGGAACTTGTTCTTGCGCCTTTTCTTGCGCAGGCTCAGATGAAGTTGCCTTTGCCTCCGTCTTAGCACTCTCCGTGCTCTCCTTTGTATCCTTTGCACTTGCCTTTGCTTCCTCCTTCGCTTTCTCCCCCTTAATGGTATCAATCTTCAAACGCTGCATATCTAGACGGTACAACAAAGCAGTTTGAGCAGTAAGGAGTTGATTCAGCTGCAACTGCGTAGCGACTTAATTTACTTGAACAGAATATAAGGCTTGCACGATCTGACGCAGCTCATCCGAAGAGGAAGTTGGAATTTCTGGAGCTGTAGATGAAGGTTGAATTGGAGAAAGATCACTGCTGTCAGAGGCTGCGGAACTAGTGCGGCGCTTCTTCAATCCTTTTGCGCTGCTGCGCACCTTCTGCTTTAGACGAGAAGAGACATGTGTGATATCAGCACTGGGGACGGCTTCTTGAGTAGCTTCGTGCCTTTGCTCCCCCTGAACTGCAGCATCATCTGAATCACCACAAAAATCAGCCTTGCGCTTCATTGTAGTTGGCTTTGAGGGAGCAGGAGCTGGATTACTGGTAGGATCTGCCTCTTTGAATGAAATCCTTTTGGTGGATTGAACCAAAGGAATGTCCTTGAACTTTTTGCCACTGGGCGTAGCAATGCCCTTCCCCTTGCGATTATACGCATCTTCTGGGGTTTCTTGCGCAGCATCAGGTGGAGATCTACCTGCACTCTTTTTGGACTTGGCCACAGGAATTGGGCCTATCCAAGGTTCCTTGTTGGGAGCGGAATCAGACATCCAGACTTCATAGTATTCAGCGTTACTGATTTCACTGCGCAAATTCTGGAGATGCACTCTGGAGTAGTACCTTGCGTCGCACGACTGCTTCTTGATTGACTGTTCTTCAACAAAGGTGGCCAGTTCGCCATAAGTCAATAAGAGTTTGGTTAGCAATCTGCAGTGAGTTCGGTATTTAGTCTTTCCTGCATTCAGCTTCTTGTCATAGCTGTTCATTCCCTTCACAATTTCATTGTAGATAATCTGCGGCCAGTCGAGTTGAACTTCGTTGAAGATGGCTACGCAGTATTCCCACTGCTTTGAGATGAAATGCCCATTATTCCCATTCTTGCAGTTGAGAGAATCTCCAATGATGGTGCACAGGTGATACATCACCTCACCAAATTTCTTTCTGTTATGCATTGGCCACTTCTTGTTTAGAGAAGAAATGCCAATAAGCTTTGAGCAAGTGCATTTTGGTGAGCCTCATCATAGTTGACTGAAGAACTATCAACGTTGAAGTTTAGGAGGCTGCGAATGTGGTTTGGATGAACCATTACATCACTGCGTTGTACAGTAGCCATGATCATTTCTATTGGCTTGCCTTCAAGTTGTGCCGGGACAACTCTTGCTGTCTTGAAGAATTCATCTACTAGCGCAGGCACTATGAAGGATTGACTAAGAGAGAATAACGGAAGAATGCCAGAGGAACTGAGAAGGTGCAGCAGACGACGTCCAACTGCGTCTAGAGAAAGATCTGCCTGAATCAGTTCCCAACCCGGTATGAAGTAAACGTGTCCCTGCGTAAAACAATTGATAGAATTAGACAACCTATTGCACATGGAGATGTGCGCATGTGCAAATAATGCACACAAGTTCCATGATAAAAAAAATATATTTATGCGCAGAAAATAGGAAGTGGATGCGCATAAAAAGAATACATACGCAGAAAGGGATCATGCGTAGAGAGAATAAATACTTGTAAAGAAGTGTGCGCAGAAAATATAAGATAAAACTATATGCGCAGAAAACTATGCGCAAAAAACTATGCGCAGAAAACAAATATTTAGGGATATATCAACTGTTCAAATAAAATATTAAAAAAAATAAGACAGAATATTCAACAACATGAACAACAAAAAAAACACCGAAAAACAAAGGATGACAAAATTTAACAAAAAAACATATCAAAATGACCGTGTTGACCAGACGATTTCAAAAATATAAAGCATAAAGTCAACAGTTGAATAATAAACCCAGAAATCGAGAAAAACAGTTCGTCTGCCATGGAAGTTACGGAGCTCAAATATTGACGAAAAACACATGTAACGACCATTGATCATGAAATAAACTACATGAAGGAATAGATCAGGCAAATACGAACACATAACAACCAAGGATTTCACAAAAGATCAACAATTAAGGGAGAAATCGAAAAAGGGAGTTATGAGACCTCCAAGAACAATAATGGCGAAAAGTAAGAAGTTATAGTGAAACATACCATGTCATTGACGGTGGGATGCCTTGATTGTTGTTCTAGTTCTTCTTCGTTCTGAGTGTTCCCAGGATTGGAGTGAGAAGAAGAGTCGGAGATGATGATTTCGGGTTGAGTTTTGGTTTTCTTAGGCGCCATTGAAATGGTTTTGAGAAAAGAAAATTGAGGTTGAAGATAAAGAACAGGAGATGAAAAATGAAGGTTTAGAACAGAGGTTAGAGAGAGAGAGAGAAATAGAGAAGATAGAAGGAGAGAAGGAGAGAGAGAAACGGTTTAAGTAGGAAGGAGAGGTTAGGCGCACGATAGCGGGAAAAAAAATATGAGAAAAGGTGCAGTGGCGCAAGATAGCAGTACCACGTGTCACTAAAGGGAACGCGCGTGCAGGCCTATGCGCGCGTGTGCGTGTGAAGTTCTAAGCTGGTCACTGTCAAGTCAACTTCCTCATAAATGCTGAGTCAGTGAAAGGATGGGCGCACGTTAGTCGGTGACGTAGCTGAATGGGGGACGCGCGTGCGCAGACTTTGCGCGCGCGTGTGTCAGCGAAGAGAGGCTGACGGCTGTCGCATCACCTTCCTCATTAAATGGTGAGCATACATTTGCAAGGTGCGCTGTCATTAATCGCAGTTTGAATTAAATGACAATGTGACATGCGCAGGGGTAAAAAGGTAATTTCCCAAGAAAATTAAAAAGAAAATAAAGGCGAGGGAAAATTTAAATTTCACAAGTACCCCTGTGACTAAGCGTTGACTTTTCAGTCAAGGACCTAAGTGTAAAATCTAATGAATAGAATACTTACCTGCGATCCACGATGATTTGCGCATGGATCGTTATGCGCAGCGCATTGATAGCACATAGATTCTATAAATCTCAGAACTGTTGTTTCATGCGCAGACACTTTGTTGCGCAGGTGTTGCGCAGGGCGCATGAAACTTAACCTATTTTGCACACTTATCAAGCAAATACATTAGTATCAATAAATTATATGGACAAGTTAGCTAAGGTTAAGCATACCCATTTCTCCTTTCAAGAGACCACTTGTTAATTCTTGAGGAGATGATATTAGAAGTTGATGAGTTTGGTATTAGTGCTTGGCAGGATTGGAAACTGCTATGGTGGACATATCATCGCGGAGAATTTGACAATTCTCTTCATGAGTTCCATAGTCCACAGGTTGTTGCTTCATCCATAAGATTTGGTAGCAGCAGCTTCCAGCAGCAATATATTCTGCTTCAGTATTGGAGATGGACACAGCAGCTTGTTTCTTGCTCGCCCATGCTACAAGTCGATTTCTAAGGAAATGACATGTTCCACTTGTACTCTTCCTGTCAATGGTGCACGCTGCATAGTCCGCATCTGAATAACCTACAAGTTTAAAGTTCGAATCTTTGGTGTACCAAAGTCCAAGGTTAACAGAGCCAAAAATATATCTAATACATTTTATAGCAGTTATGTGCGCTTCAGAAGAATTAGCATGATAGTGCGCACAGATCCAGTTAACATAATATCTTGGCCAACTAGCAGAAGATAAAGGAGAGTCAATCATACCTCGATACAGTCTGATCAACCTACCTTTTAAGTCTGTTAAGTTTGTTGCTGGTGGCCATTAGAGAGTCGTATGCTTTAGCATTTTTAAGTTCAAATTTTTTTGATTAAGTCCCTTGTGTACTTGGCTTGATTTATGAAGATGCCATCATTCGATTGCTTGATTTGAAGTCCAAGGAAGAATGTGAGTTCTCTCATCATGCTCATCTCAAACTTGCTTTTCATTTGCTTTTCAAAGCGCTTACAAAGTAACTCATTAGTAGAACCAAATATAATATTATCAACAGAGATTTGAACGAGTAATGATCATTATACTTAGCAATAAAAAGAGTTGTATCGATTTTACCGCGCTTGAAGCTTTTCCCTAGTAGGAGTTTTGATAGAGTATCGTACCATGCTCTTGGAGCCTGCTTAAGTCCATACAAAGCTTTCTGAAGTTTGAAGACGTGATTTGGATATCTGCTATCTTCAAATCCAGGAGGTTGAGCTACGAAGACCGTCTTTTGGAGTTCACCGTTGAGAAATGCGCTCTTCACATCCATTTGATAAAGCTTGAAGTTCTTGTGAGAGGCATAAGCTAAGAAAATTCTGATAGCTTCTAGTCTTGCCACAGGCGCAAAAGTTTCATCATAGTCGATTCCTTCTTCTTGCCTATAGCCTTGCGCAACCAACCTAGCTTTGTTCCTGGTGATGCTTCCATTCTCATCCATCTTGTTTCTGAATACCCATTTTGTACTAATAACGCATTGATTATGAGGTCTGGGTATTAAGGTCCAAACCTTGCAGTGCTCAAATTTGCTGAAGTGGAGAAACATCATGCGCAGGAGGAGGAGTTTGTGCATCAGGATTTGTGACTACTGGCGCAGCATCTGGTGTATGCGCATGAGATGGACTGATTCTGATTCTGCTTGATCTACATTCTGCGCAGGAATAGTGTTACTGCGCACCTGTCCAAAAAGCTTCATCTGCTTTGGCGTCGAATTTACCTCTATAGCGTTTGCAGCCAAAGATCTTGAATAAAGCAATGTTGGGCGCTCTTTCTCTTCATAGATCGTATGGAGTATTGATGTAGGCTTTGTTGATGAGGGATCTTATTCTGAGTAAAGCATGTACCGTTGACAGCTTCTTCCCAGAAATACATTAGAAGTCCTGCTTCTACTATCATTGTCTATCCATCCTCAATCAACAGGGGATTCTTCCCACAACGCCATTTTGTTGGGGAACTCCAGCAGCAGATAAATTGTGAAGAATACCATTTGTTGGTTCTTGTTGGTTCTCACAATATTGAGCGACATCGTTGTTCATAAATTCTGTTCCGTTGAAGTATTGAACTCTAACGACGTCTTCTGTGTTTGGAAGTTTCGAAGGAGCAGCCAGGATATCATTGAAATACCACAAGATGGTCCAATGCTTCGTGGTAGTGATCGGTCCAAACACATGAGGTGAAGCGGTTGTAAGCGTTTTTTACATTGGAGCAACCTTGCTGGAGGAAGACTGCTTAGGCTGCTTACTAAGCTGGCATGGTGCTTATACCATTGCTAGCTGCATTCACTTATGTTCTTTGATACAAAATAAGGATTAGTAATAGAAATTATAGCGGTAAGATCAATAGTATAAAAATTGGTCTTACGAGTCCTTGTGAGCAAAGTTAGTTCAGAAACGCTCTGTTAGCGTTGAAGTGATATGGCATTCCAGACCTTTATCGCATAATTGTGATATAGAGAGCAGGTTGTGCTTGAGACTATCTTTTATGATTAGTCCAAATCCAATTATGTGCCCTTTGTTGTTATCATATGTTACTGAGTGATTTCTTCCTTCATGCGCACCTTTAAGAGTGTTGACGTCTCCAGTAGTGTCTAGAATCCACTGTCGATACCAACTGAGCTTTAGAGAGAGCACAGTCAAGTAGAAGATCCTTTTTGCTTGATGAAACATTGACTTGCGCTCTACAGCAGAGTTATCATTTAAGATCAGCAGGCACTTTAAGAAATTCCTTGCGCGGCTGCAGAGTTGGTGATGACGCAGCTGTCAGGTTAGCTCTGGCAAATAGGTACTTGTCATTCTGTCTGCTTGGTGAAGGTGTCCCATTTCACTAGAGTGAAGGGACCTTTCTTTGATTGTCCTTGGCGCATGCTCAGGTTTCATTTCAGAAACATCTTCTGAATCGTTGTCAACATTTGCCACTAAGCAGAGCAGTCCATCCTCAGAGTCAGCATCGTTGTCTTCAGTATCAGTCTCCAAGTCCTTAGCTCCTTTTCTACGCAGTTCTCTTCAGAAGCCATTCCGCATTGCTTAGATGCTTTGTGCGCAGGGTTGCTTTTCCTCGTACTCAAATTTTGGAGTAGGCATTTTGAAGTGAAATGTCCTGGCTTACTGCAGTTGAAGCAGACCAAGTCATCTTTCTTTGAGTCTCTATGAGAGAGAATGAGAGGTTTGCTTGAGGATCCACCAAGTTTGGAGAACTATCTGAATTTGATCTGAGGTTTGAGCAGGCGCAGGAACATGTGAAAAGATAGCCATCGCCAAAGATTTTGAAGCCATCTTGAATCGGCACCCAAGCTGTTAAGCTTGAAAAACAAAAACATGTTTTATGAAGGTGTTTGCTCTGATACCACTTGTTGGTCCCAAAAGGGCAACAAGGGTATGAAAAATGCTAGAAGGGGGGGGTGAATAGCGTTTTAAAATTATTTTCAAACCCTTTTGCAAATCAATGGCTTATGCGCACAGTTCTCAAATAAGCTAAGTATAGCGCGCAGAGAGAGTGTGAAATGCACAGCGGAAGATTTAAAGCAGCTCTGCGCAGGGTATACTGCGCAGAGATAAAAACGCACGCGCTAAGTTTGAGGCTAAAGAGTGGCGTAAAAATGGATCTAAGGCAAATGAGCGATAACGATTACAACAGTAAAGTGTAGCAATCTGAAAGATCAAACAAAGCAGTTCATAAAAAGTTAAGCAGGAAATATGCAGTAAATATAATGAACACGCTATTTGGAGAGGTTCGATCGATGAAAGATCTACATCCTCTACCAAGATGGTTAGTCTTGGATTTCTAATGGAGATCTTATAATATGAGAGAGTATTACAAATTACAACATTTGAGCTCAATACTAACTCAAAATCTATTATCTATGAAGAACAAATCCTAGACTAAACCAGTGTATCTCAAGAAGTTAGATCAAAATGATCAAGGCTTCAAGAGGTGTGTGTGACAGAAATTCTGGGCTCTATGAATATGAAAGATGAAGAGCACCAAGAGTTCTGGTGATATAGGGCTTTGTGATATGAGCAGGAGTTTGAAGGTTTGAAGATCTTGAAGGATGTTCTAAAGAATCTGGAAATGCTGAGCAGCAGTCTTCAGATCTTCAAGGTTTCTCAATGAAACATGAAACTCGAGCTCTTGAAGCATAGTGGCCAACATGAGGGGCAGCTTGGAAATGAAGATGAGCAGGATATTTATAGCTGAGATCTTGAATATAGCCGTTGGAGCACTGAGCAAGGACAATGAGCTGGCACAAAGTGATTGGCGCGCAGCTGTCCTTTATAGCCGTTGGGACTCTGATCAAGATAGATGACCTGGCACAATATGATTGGTGCGCAGGTGCCTTAGAGCCGTTGGAGACTGAGAATGAAAACCAAAGTCAAATCTTCTTCCAGAAGGTTGACAGCTGTCTTCTCTTGAGATGTTTCTTTGAAGCGTGTCTCCACCAATGGTTTTGCTGAGTGTGCTTATTTTGTCATTTGTGCACACCTCAGTACTTTGACTCAATCTAAAAAGCGTTGCTTATCTTGACGCTTTCCAAGCTTCTAGAATATGAGATCAGACGATGAGGAATTTGACCAAGGTTGAGTATCCGCGCACAAAGGTATGCTTATTGTCGGCGCTCATGGATGCTGCGCATGGGCAGCATGCGCACCATGCTTGGTCACTAAAAGATCTCTTTAGAGTTTAGGGAATAAGACCTTGAAAACTGAGCAGGGTCAAATGCTTGCGCAAGATGTCTATGCGCAGTGGCGACCTGTGCAGAGAACATCCTGCGCAGTGAAATGAATCCTGCTTAGGAAATCTTCGATCCTTCAAAGCTTCAAGCCCTATCATCTAAGCCTATACTATAAAAAGGACTTGGCTAAAAATTGAAGTTATAAACTTCTTTACATGAGGTCCTAAAGTCCATAAAAATACTCATAGGTGATGGTATCAATCAATTCTAACAAATGTAGGAGGGTTAAGTGATAAGCATACCCAACAGGTATACTTGGTGCACTCTAAATGTAATGTGTCTACCATTTTTAAAAATTATTTTGTCATGATTGAACGTCAGTTTAACAAAAGGGTTAAAATGGTGCGAAGTGACAATGGGACAGAATTTACATGCCTTGAAAAATATTTTCCCGAAAATGGGATTGTGCATCACACCACATATGTTCGCACTTCGCAACAAAATGGGAGAGTAGAACGAAAACACCGTCAAATTCTGAATGTTGCACGTGCTTTGTGGTTTCAGGCTGGTTTGCCAATCAAATTTTTGGGTGAGTGTGTTTTAACGGCTGGGTATTTGATTAATCGCACCCCTTCAAAGTTGTTACATGGAAAAACCCCGTACGAAATCATTTTTGGAAAAGTACCCACATATAAACATATTCAGATTTTTGGATCTCTTTGTTATGCCCACTATGCCCGTCGTGATAATGATAAGTTTGCTAGTCGAATTCGAAGGTGTGTCTTTCTAGGTTATCCTTTTGGAAATAAAGGATGGTTATTGTATGATCTTGATGAAAACAAAACTCTTGTGTCTCGTGATGTTGTGTTTGTGGAATCAAAATTCCCCTTTATGAATAGAAGTGAGAGTCTAAATGAAGAGGTTGCAGGCCCTGATTCCATTTTTTATGATGAACCAAATGAGCCGGAGATTGGAGATATCTATAATCCTGAGCCAGGCGCTCCTGGTGCTCCTGAGCCAGGCGCTCCTAGTGCTCCTGCACCAGAGGAAGAGGATGAATTTTCAGTAGATGCTCCTCTGTTTCATAATGATCCCACTGACCCTCCTAGTCCACCTGTCACTAAAGAGGCTCCAGTTCATTTGGGCAAAGCACAACGGACAAAGATTCCTTCAACACGATATAAAGCTACCGAGTATGAATTGGGTATGCCTCAGACACACAACATTCGAGCTAGCCCCTCGACAAGTTCACCTTCTCCAAACAAGTCTTCAGGTACTCGGTATCCTTTATCACATTTTGTCAATTGCACTAAATTTTCTTCTGCCCATCGTTGTTTTTTTGCCACAATTGACACAGGTGTTGAGCCCCCAACCTTTACTGAAGCCATAAAATCTGAAGAGTCGAGGGCAACCAAGAATACTGAGCTTGATGCTCTCGAACAAAATAAACATGGGAACTCGTGGATACTCCCATTGGTAAGAAGATCATCGAATGCAAATGGGTGTATAAAATCAAATATAAGGTAGATGGAACGGTGGAGCGCTACAAGGCACGCTTGGTGATTCTAGGAAACCGCCAAGTGGAAGGCTTAGACTACAAAGAAACATTTGCTCCAACTATTAAAATGGTTACAGTTCGAGTCTTTCTTGCTATTGATGCGGCCCGGGGTTGGGAGCTTCATCAAATGGACGTTCATAACGCTTTCTTGCATGGAGATTTGAGTGAGAAGTCTATATGAAACTTCCATTGGGGTATCAACCCCAACTTTCTGGCAAAGTATGTAAGCTCATAAAGTCCTTGTATGGGCTTCGTCAGGCGCCTCGCTGTTGGTTTGCAAAGCTATCCGCTGCATTAACAAAGTATGGTTTTGTTCAATCATACTTAGATTATTCGCTCTTCTCTTATCAGGCGGTCGGCGTTGAGATGCATATTTTGGTTTATGTTGATGATTTGGTCATTGGTGGTAATGATTCTGCTACCATACGAGATTTTAAAGATTATTTGTGTCGTTGCTTCAAAATGAATGATCTTGGATGTTTGAAGTATTTCTTGGGACTAGAAGTCACGCGCCAATCAGATGGGATCTTCGTATCTCAAAGGAAATACGCTCTAGATATTCTATCTGAAGTCGGACTTCTTGGGGCACGTCCGGCTAGTACTCCGATTGAGCTAAATCACCGTTTGGCCTTAACAGAAGACGATGCCCTGCATGATCCTGAACCATTTCGACGCCTTGTAGGGCGCTGTAGACACCCCGCCTTGGACTACTCACCCCGATTGCACATTTAATTTTGTGTTTTCTTTTGTTTTAAGTAATTTTCGTTATTTCTGTTACTTTTGCTAAGTTCCTGACTGACTCCATTAAGTTCAGTAACTAAACTGAATAACAGTTCTGACTTTCCAGTCCATTCTGTCAAAAAATCATTTTCAAATTCGCGCGCCTCTGCCTCTATAGGTCAGAAGCGCGCGCTTTCCGCCTCCATAGGCAGGAGGCGCGCGCATCTGGGCGTCAGTTACAGATTCTGTCCAAAAATCCCTCCCTTGCTCAAGTTACATGATTGTGCCCGGGAATTTTTTCTTTGTGACTTCGTTTTGGCATAAAAAAAACTCATTTCTACCTATACCCCTCTTCTTCACCATTGAAAATAGGACTTTTTGGAATAAAATAATTATACACAAACACTTTTAAGAGGTATTTTCAAGGCATTCTCCAAAGAAGGACTTGAGGCTACTTGAAGTTTAGGTAAACATTACCTTTCTCTCTTATCTCTACTTCATCTCTACTCTTCTTCTTTTTGGTTTTATCAAAGTGTGCAATCACCCAAACCATTTTGGGACATGACACCAAAGGCCACTTCATTCCATTAAATTTGGCCAATGAGTTATCTCCCCATATTCAACCCCTCTTTTAACCCCTTAAATCTCATTTTCAAACAATAGGAAGAACACATCTTTTTTATGTAGATTATGAACAAGCAAGACCAACTTTAGTTGGGCGAAATGGGTGTTTAAGTACTTCCCATTTCGTAACCTAACCCCCGAACCTCAATACACGAATCTCTGGTTTTCGTAACAAAATAAAGGCTATCATTAGGTTTTTCTTATGTTCCTCTAAAACATAGGTGGTGACTCTAACAATCTAAAACCAACTAGACATCCTAAGATCCTTCCACCGCTCTAGCCAAGTAGTGGGGGGGGGGGCTTCGCCCGGGGTATCTACAGACGCCTCATCTATCTCACTATCATACGGCCTGATCTTTCATATAGTGTTCACATTTTGGCACATTTCATGACTAATCCAAAACGTGCTCACTGGCATGCAGCATTGCGTGTTGTCCGATATCTCAAAGCTCGCCCTGGTCAAGGCATCCTGTTCCAGGCTGATTCTGATCTTCAAACACAGGCTTACTGTGATTCTGATTGGGCTAGTTGTCCCATTACTCGGCACTCCCTAACGGCATATTTTATATCTTTAGGTGGTTCTCCCATCTCGTGGAAGACTAAGAACCAGACAACCATCTCTCGCTCCTCGCTTGAAGCTGAGTATCGATCTATGGCTAATGCTACATGTGAACTCAAGTGGTTGCGTAGTATCCTTCTCCCATTTGGTGTATCTGTTGCAGCTCCTATGACTCTCTTCTGTAATAGTCAGTCTCCACTTCATATCTCGAAAAATCCTATATTCCACAAACGCGTGAAACACATCGAAGTCTGTGAGCGCGCGCGTCCTTCCCTCCTTTCAGGGCCGTCTGCTCGTTACAAGGACTTGATTATGCTCGATTTGTTGTGAGTCGCCACCATGTTTAACGGAACACAGACCGTGAGATTCTTGAGTTTGGGGGTTAAGTTATGGATTGGGAAGATCAAGGAGCACCCAATCTACCCAATCTAGGATCGGTCTTGCTTACGAAATCATCATCATCGTCTTAAAATTATGCAAAACATGTACCAAGGAAAACCAAATAAATAATTTCTTATTTATTTGGGATGTCGGATCATGTGCTTCGAGACCATCTCCATAAATTAGAGAGGCTCTAGGCTGATCTTTTAATGGAATCACACTACTTCAAAGCAAAGAAAGAGATGAGAAGAGAGGAAAACAAAGGAGTTACCTAAGCGTTCTTCGAGGATCCTATGGATGGCCTTGACTAAAGGCATTGATGATCCAAGGAACTTGACTTGACTTGTGTTATGATCTTCTAAATTTCTTGGGTGAGGAAGAGAGGCTGATTATGAGAGCCTTCTGGATGGATTTTGAGTGTAGGGAGTTTTAGGAGACCTTCATTAGTTTATTCTAGTCCAAGAACACCTATATTTATACGGTTTAATGACTTAGGGACCAAGCCAAGGGGTTTAATTTGGATGGGAATCGAAGACTTGATTTCCAAGGAGGTATATTTGGACTCTCTGATCGTCTTTCCATCTTTCCCGAATTGAGGAGTGTTTGCCAAGAAATGAGGTTGAGATCAACAAGGAAACTGTTGAAAACCCGACTGTTAAAGGGGGATGTATCGTACGAGACATCATGTGTTTGAATCATAAAAATTCCCTTTTCTTAAGTTTTAATGTTCATTTTGTCCCCTAACTAACGAAGTTAGTCAGAAACTTAACGAGACATGTCAAACATAACGAGTTTCGACCCAAATCAAAGGCGAGACACATAAGTAGTGTGATTATGAATGAACGTTCAAAATGGGGTGTCTACAGAGCCCCTCGACGATGATACTTATGAATGAAGTAACGTCGTCGATAGAAAAGACACCATTTAGAACTCTGGGTATGGTCGTGCTGAAAAGTTGCTTACGTATTCCTCGGAAGGAAATCAGACCAAACGTAGTTCGACTCCAAAAAACACATAAAAAGTTGCTCGCTTGAGGTATTTTGAAAATCATTTTGAAAACGATACTGCATTAAGTAAAGTTTAGAGTTTAGAGAGTAACCCATACTGAGGAATCAATGTCCTTGACCCAATTCTAAATATACCCTATTGTTGATGATGAACCGTCTTCAGTTTTGTTGGTGCCGGAATGACCATAGAGGGGCTTATTTTTATGCCTCAGTGACCATAGGGTGCTTTGGATGTGAATCCTATGTTATTAGCGTACGCCTTGATAACAATTATGGGATTCCAAATTTGGAGACGCCAATTGCTCGGACCTTTCTTCTCCTTCCAACGAGACTTTCTTTCCGTTGAAAAAGTGAATCCTATGTCATTAGCCTACGCCTTGATGAAAATTATGGGACTCGGGGTTTGGAGATGCCAATTTCTCGGACCTTTCTTCTCCTTCCAACGAGACTTCCTTTCCATTGAAAAAGTGAATCCTATGCCATTAGCCTTCGCCTTGATGACAATTATGGGACTCTAAATGGTGGGGATCCTGTTTTATTAACTTACTACTTGATAACAGTTGTGGGATACCCGGTGATGTAAATCCTGTGCCATTAAGGTACGTCTTGATGACAGTTGTCGGATTTAGAGTTTGTTGATGTAGATTTTTGTTGCTCACCCATGATCTTGGATACGCGGTGAGAATAGATTCATACTGAGAAACAAATTCATTTGTTCCAATTCTGAAAATATTCCTTTGATGACGACTAAATGTTCCATCTTAAACCGGGTTCAGATTTGACCTCTTAGTCAAAGCAGGGCTTTTTCTGACCTTTCTGTAAAAAGATGGGCTTTTCTGGAATTTCCCAAGAAAACAGTTTTTTGGGGGTTTTCTGGGGGATACCTCGTACGAGGTAGGGATGCCTCGTACGAGATTTCCCTATTTTTACGCAGATCAGAGCCATATCAGGCGCTGAAGAGTGATTTCCAAATCACTTTTCCATTTTATTTTCAAGAGCTCTCCGACCCTAGGCAATTTTTCTTCTCAATAATCTCCATTTTCACCAAGTTCTAGTGATTTCTAACCCTTTCCAATGGCTGGTGTAAATCGATCCCATAAAGAACACCTTTTCGGTAGGCATATGAAGGGAAAGAGGTGGGGGACGGATGAGTTGTGCCCGTTTCCCGAGGAGCACGTTTCTCACGCCGTTTGGACGAGGAGGGTAAGGATCTCTTCCTTTTACTGAGTCTCCATGTCAATTTCGTTGTTTCATGTCTCAATTCTGTGCTTTCAAAGTTAATTTTGTCGACTTTCGTCAATTTTTCGCCTAGAATTGCTGCTGCTAGGGTTTGTCATGCATGGCTTATTTTTTGATGGGATTTCAACCTCATTGATATTGATAATTAATGTAGTATAGTAGTACATTATTTTGACTGTCGTTCTACGCAATTCTGCGATTTTTGGGTAAAATGCTTAAATGAGGATTTTACCGTTTTTCTTACATTTGTTTCTTTTGTCCTTGTTGTTTGCAGCCATTCAGAGTTATCAACAACTGTAGGGGCACTGTGCATGCGATTGCTGAGAGGTGGGCAACTCTCAATGGTGAGTTGAAGGAAGAGATTGAGAACATGGGGCTTAAGCCCTTCTTTGATGGCTTGGTGGGTGAGCGGAGCAACACCCACGTGCTCCAGGTTATTAGGGAGCGTTGGTGGGATAGTACCCACATGATGCACATGAGGTGGGGTGAGGTCACCATGACTCCCACTGATTTTTATGCCATTACAAGGCTCTCTATTGCTGGTGATCCGATTGAGGTTGATACGGACTTTTCTCCTAGCAGTGATGATATGAGGCGCCTTCTGGGCTTTATTGTGCATACTTCGGGCAAGGGCGTCCCTCTCAAGGCCTTGAGGGATAGGGTGGATGCTTATATCACCACCAATTTGGGTCAGATGCGATTTGTCAACACCCGCATCATAGCTGTCCGCGGCTTTCTGTGGTGGGCATTTTCTGAGACGTTGTTTGCCAACCACACGTCGACTGAATTATTCACTCTGCTGAGCTGTTTGAGGGACATGCAGCATGTCACGGATGCCAGTTGGGATTTAGCTGTCTTGGACCACTGTTATGTGGCCATGGATGAGAGTTCACGGGATCGGGCGAACGCTGGCTTAGGTGGCTACAGCCATGCTTGGGAGGTATAATACTCATTTTTCTGCTGTAATACCCTTTTTATTTCAGCCCCAGTTTACTTTCTGTCTTGGTAGCATGTTCATTTAGCCATTGTATGTTGACATTTTCTATGTTTCTCCCACTTGCAGGCTTGGGGTTACGCCATGTTCGGTCTCTACAGCTTTGACCTCCGGGATGACACCATTAGGTTTTCGGACAATATTAAGGTGGCGTAGGGGTAATAGGGATACCCATGATGAGCATGCTGAGGGGGCAGACTTTCCGGTGGAGCAGATGCGGCGGTACCTCGATGAGTGGGTAGTCGTCCCAGAGGTTGCTACTGCTCTCTTCCCTTGGAGGAGTTTAGGGATTGAGCAGGCTTACGGGTATGCGGCCCTGATATTGTTGATGATCGGCCTCGGTGGGGGATGCTTTTACTTAGGAGAGGGTTTTTCGCCAGCAGGATGGTGGCAGGCTGGATCTCATTATCCCATTGGATCCTCCAGCTCATATGCTTAATTCTTTCGTCATCGGGGATGAGGAGAGAGAGGACCTTATTATTGGTCAGATCACCTTCGAACTCATGCATCTTAAGGCGGATTATCAGATTTTCTGACCCGTCTTATGCCTCGGTTGATTTTGGAGGGTGACCAGGCTCATGCCTAGGGGGTTGTTCATGTCCCTTTTCGTCCGCAGCTCGGACCGGCTTCGTTCACCTACAGCATGGCTGAGGGGGTGGATAGCATCGAGGATCTTCCCGCCGAGTACGATATGCCAGAGGGACTCGTACCTCCTGCTGATGCGACCATGGTATAACTCATGACTTTCTTTTATCATTTTCCGTCACTCTACCACTTCATATCTCTGCTTATCATTTGACTGAGGGTTTTGATATTTCATTGTTTCTTTCTCAACAGGTGCCCATTTCTAAGTACAGAGAGGTTGCGGGATGGCTTGCCCAGTTCATGGCCTATGCCAAGAGGGTGAAGAGCGACACAGTGGGGCTTTTTGGCCGGTTGGCTCGCTAGACAGCGGAGTCGGTTGCTTGCGGGAAGTGACCTCGGACTGATGAGTGATGACGCGGCAGTGGTGAAGTCTCTTCATCTTGATGCCTAAGTAGATAGGATCCCCCATTCCCTTATTTATTATGTTGATGTATTTATTGCCTCGGCGTAGGCGAAGACAATTTTTCTTTTGTTTTTGTTTTGTACCTGTGCAACAATTAAATCCTAACCCTAGCATACATATTTTTTTAAATTTTAGTTTTATTTCTGACTGTATAATGGATTGATTAACGTCCGGTTGGTCAAACGAGGGTTCTTTTGTGAGATGGATTCGCGTTGGGTCATTTGTATGTGATGATGAACTGTTTGGGTAGGTTTCTGAGGTGATTGAGACATGTTTTGACTCGTTGGATAGCCTGAATTTTGAGCAGAATCGTTGATGTCTGAACTGAGGACATGTCTCGTACGAGACATCGATGTCTCGTACAAGCCATGTACGAGACATCCTGTGAATCTACAGATGTTTCTCCTTTTTCCTCGAGGATTCGGTATCCAAACTTGTATATAAAGACCTCTAGTCCGTCCTAGAATGCCATGCAGCCTTAAATCAGTTCTGGGAACTTTTCTTTTGGGGTAAAATTCTCAACCTCTTGCTCCCAATGGCCCCAAGCAAGTCCGTCCCTTATCAATGGTTGTTGATGAATTCTCTCTAGACTCGGAGCTGGTGGAACGCTACAAGGATGACTTAGCAGCGTTCTTCCGTTCGTTTGACAAGTCTCGTCAAGGGAGATTTGTAGAGATTTTTGGATTTAAGATTCATTTCACCTTGAAGAATCTAAAGCCGTATTGGGACCTTTTGAAGGGGATTGTGCATTTTTGGGATCCTTCGACCCATCTTTTCAACTTTTCACTTAATGAGATGGTCCCTACTGTAGAGGAGATGGTGAGTATCTTGGATATGCCATTGATCAGAGTGATTGCGGTCCCCAAGTATGACAAGGCACCAGCGGAGTCTCTTAGGGACTTATTGAGTATAGGCCTTCCCGAGGCGAAGGGTTATATCCACAACCGTCATGTCGATCTCCATGCTTTGCCTAGGAGATTTAGGGGTCGCGAGACACGTACTCATTGTGTGGACCAATGTTGTCTCTTGGCCTTGTGCTTATTCCGAAGCGTACTTTACATGAGCAAGTGTGGCATGGCGGACACAGATCTCGTGGATATAGTTTTGTAAGCTAGAGGACGGGCCTTCAACGTCGTTCCTCTTATCTTGGGGGATACTCTTCATGGTCTTGATGAGTTGCACCTAACCTGCTCTATGACCCGGGAAAGTCCACTGTTGTTGACTATTTGGCTTTGAGAACATTTTAAATTGTTGAGCTCTCCGACCGAGCATTCTCCTTACACTTTCCATAGGCGGAGATTGTTGGTGAATGACCTTAGCATTGAGGAGTGGGCCCATATTTTCGCAAGAGCAGAGACCGATGATATTGTTTGGTGTCCACCCTTTTGGAAGGTGAAGAGGTTTGAGGCTAATACCCTTGGATACGACAGGGTCGTCCTTCCGGGTTTGCGAGATTCCTCTTTTTACTTTGCTCGAAGGGTGATGCAACAATTCGGTCAGCAGCAGGACACTTTTGTACTAGGGGGACATGGTCAGGACACTTCTTTCATGGATTCAGAGTTTTCTACGAGCCTGGCTCATGCTTGGGGGCAATGCACCACTATGGACCATTGGACCAATCTCCGTCATGATGGAAGGAGCATTTACTTATCGGATAAATATTTGGATTGGTTCCTCAAACAACTCCGTCCCAGTGTCGAGGGCATCGACGAGATTCGTCGTCATCTGTTGGGGGACCAATTCGAGCCTAGCATGAATTTGAGGAAGAAGGAAGCTAAGGAGGATCTTTCCAATGTCAGCGTGGATGCTACCCAAGATTTTCTGGATAGTGACTTCTATGAGAAGAGAGCAAGCTCCCTGGTAAGTTTCAAGCTCTTGACAGGCCTCATGTGTTCGCAAGATTGACTCCTTCAGTATTCAGCAGACTTAATTTTCCTCCGGGTTTCGAGATACCTTTGCACAAGAGGAAGAGGAATGATAAGACGGACTGTGGTCAATCCCCTACTAAGTCAAGGAAGAAATAGGTCTTTAGGAGTATCGAGAAATTGCAATAGATAGACCAATGTTTAGATTTTTAGTCTTTTATTTATTTTCTTTTGCAAGTTGGTAGATCATGTCGGGAATTTTCCTATTGTTTTCTTGAAAAGCATTCAATTAATAAAAGAACAAGATTTTGATTTTATTTATTGAATAGACCGGACCAAAAGGCTGCCTACGTTCTCCTTTTCCATCAATTAAATAAGGAGCTCAGGTCATCGTAGTTCTTGTTCAAGAAAGAGAAAAATGCGACTGTATGACATGCCTCGTACGAGACATGGATGTCTCGTACGAGACTGTCCCCTAATTCTTTTTTTTATGCACACCCTGATTTTTGCCTAGACCGCCCTTTCAGGTTTTCAATCTAGCGGGCTTCTTTTCTCGTGCTCTCTGCTCTAACTTTTGCCTTGGCCGCCCTTGCGGGTTTTCAACCTAGCGAGGCCTCTTTTTTTTCGAAATAGGGTACGGAGCTATGAGTAGTACTTCTTCAGCTTGTCCAAGTTGACGGGCTTCGGCAGTTGGTCTCCATCTAGGTCTGCGAGTTGTACCGCTCCTCCAGAGAAGATCTTCTTGACTATGTAAGGACCTATCCACCTTGGTCCCCATTTTCCCATGGGGTTGACGGTCCAGGATGATGTTCGCGTAGGACAAGGTCCCCTTCTTTGATGTTTCTGGATTTGACTTTCTTATTGAATGCTCAGTCCATTCTCCGTTGATATGCTTGGATATGCTCGGCGGCTCGAAGTAATCGTTCATCTAGCAGGGCTAGCTGTTCATAACGGTTTTTCAACCATGTGACTTCATTTACTTGGTTTTCTAGGAGAACCCTTAGCGACGGTATCTCTAATTCGATTGGTAACACTGCTTCCATCCCATAGGCTAGGGCGTATGGAGTTTCGCCGGTGGCTGTGCGGATTGAAGTATGGTAGCCCCAGAGTGCAAAAGGCAGCTTCTCGGGCCAGTCTCTGCCAGTCTTAGCCATTTTTTATGATGGTCTCTACGGTAGTGTGATTATGAATGAACGTTCAAAATGGGGTGTCTATAAAGTCGATTGTCATTTTGTGCGTGATGCTATTCAGACTGGTCTCATTGCGCCAAGATATGTTCATACTTCTCTTCAACTAGCTGACATACTCACTAAATCACTTGGGACACGACAGTTTACTAGGTTGCTTGGCAAGTTGGGCATTTGTGACCTCCATGCTCCAACTTGAGTGGGGTGTTAGAGAAGAGAGGAGCGAACACATGGAAAGGAGCGCATACTGGAACGGATCGCACACTTGAAATGAGCGCAAACTTGAAAGGAGCGCACACTTGGAAATGAGCGCGCACTTGAAAGGAGCGCAAACTTGAAAGGAGCGCACATTTGGAAATGAGGGCACACTTGAAAGGAGCGCACACTGGAAAGGAGCGCACACTTGGAAATGAGCGCACACTGGAAATGAGCGCACACCAGAGGAGCGCACCTGTTGAAGGAGCGTCGTAAATCTCGGGATATATTTTCTCTCTATTTGTATATATCGTTTCCTTTTATGTACTCCCTCCGTTTCATGTGAATTGAGACCAAAATAAAGGGCACAATAATTAAGAGAAAGTGGTGAATGTGTGGTGGAAAATGAAGAGAGAGAATGAGTGGGGTAAATAGTAGTGTTGGTTGGATAAAATGAGTGGTGGAAAATGAAGAGAGAGAATTAGTGGGGTTAAATGGGTGGGGTTGGGTGAATATAAAATATTAAAAAGTTTGTCATTTTGGGCAGTCTCAATTGGGGTGAAACGGAGGGAGTATATCAAGTAGTTAGCGTAATCATAGGGATTGAGATAATGTATATTAAGTAGTTAGCGTAATTATAGGGATTGTGAATATTCGTGAAGAGATAGAGTTAGATCTCTAAGTTGTATATAAAGCCAATTACGGCATTAGAATGAACAGAGAAAATTCTTCCCTCCCTCTTTGGTTTCCAACTTTGTTGTGCTTAGTATGCCATATACGTGGTGCTTATCTAGTGGGTCAGGTATTCGGGTTCGAGTCGTTACATGAATAACCTTGCTTATTAAGCTTTCATATTCAATGACCTTTATTTCACCCTCAAAAGGTAAAAAAAAAATCGAACTTTAAACTTTTTTTTTGTTTTTGTCACTGAATACATGATTTCATAATTAAAAATGATATCTACCTTAATTTTGTTAATAAATTAAAGTAAAATTCTCCAATGATAATATAGGATATTGAAGAAAATACCATAAAAATCCAACCATAAAGTGGGAGGGACATGATCAGTGTTTTTAGGTCCCCGGGAGAGTTATCTACTAATCTTTTCATCTCCTTTATTTATTTTTTAATTAATCATCATGTTTACATATCTGCACTCTCTTTGATGAAGATTTTGACAGATGTTAGAGATTAATTTGATTAATTAGGACACTAATTAATGAAGCTTAGTAGAAATATTATCTATTGTACTTGCATAATGCAAGTGTTCCTTAGTTAGACGACTTCCTTTGGCGACCAACTATATAATACTCTATCCATTCCATTTAAACTTCAAAAAACTTTTGACTTCAAGAATTAAAAAAAAGGTTTGTGTTGTGAGTGTACATGGTTTGACAGGAGAGAGTAAGTGGGTACGGAATAGTTAGTGGGTAATTGTTATGAGTATGATATGTGGGTCCACAAATAAAAAAATATAAAAAAACTTTTCTTTTTAGATTTTGAAGTTTAAAATGGGACACACAAAATGAAAAATTTTGAAGTTTAAAATGGGACGGAGTATATGAGTATTTAGTAAAACCATCTAATCAAGGTAAAAGCCACACTTTCGTATTTAATTTGATTAATTGCTGACATAACTCATTTTGCTCAACAAATTTGGAAAACTACCATTATTAGTATAAAATATGTGATGTTTATATATTTAAAGATTACGTCTAAGTTGAGTTAGATGTGACCAACATAAGGTTTGGTCCGAAAATGGTAACCATTTCAGTTAGTAAGTAATGTTTTTCTGTGATTTAAGAAGACTTCTCGTTCAAGAAAAGATAATAACACGTAAACACAATCAGAACAAAAAACAACAATAAAGGAAAAATAAAATAAAAAGTGTTAATCTAATTTGTCAATATAATTAATTACGTTTGAGATATTGTCAAGGCAGAAATTTTCACTCTAAAACTAATTTGGTGATATACGACTTGAGACGGAGCATTAATATATACTCCCTCCGTCCCAGCAGAAGTGTCACTTATTTCCCTTTTGGTTCGTCCCAGCACAAGTGTCACTATCCAAAATGAAAATGTTTTAATATATTTATATTCATTTAACCCCAATCATTATATCTCTTCATTTTCCACCACTCATTTTATTCAACCAACACTACTATTTACCCCACTCATTCTCTCTCTTCATTTTCTACCACACACCTACTACCTTTTCTTAATTTCCGTGTCCCAAAAATTGGTGACACTTCTACTGAGACGGAAGGAGTATAGGTGTTCTCATTGAAGCTTTAAAAACCTAAAACACAAAAGAATTGCGAACTAGATCAAATAGTTACAAAACACCAGATCAAATAGAACCAAAACAAAATCTTTCATATGTGATCTATATGCGCGCTCATGATTTTCCAAGAGAAAAGGTCGATGTCCCGTAAAATTTTATTGAATGAAATAAAAGGTACTCCCTCCGTCCCAAAACGCCTTGCACCCTTTTTAAAATGCACGGCAATTAAGGAACGGGTATATTTATTCAAATTTATTCTTAATGAGGGATGTTTAACTTTAATTAAGAGAAGTATATTTTTTATTAACTTGTAATTATTAAATCAAAACACAACCCAATGTAATGTCTACGGTCATTACAGCCATTACACAACCACTGCCCACCACCACCGTCCACTACTTCCCGTCACCGTCTGTTGTGGAATTGACCCTCCAACACCCAACACCCAAGCAAATCGCAAGAAAAACCCGGCACCACAAACAAGCACAAGAAATAAGAAACCCAAAGCAAAAGACAAAACGAACACAAGAAATTGTTAACCCAGTTCGTCAATATGTTTGACTACGTCTGGGGGCACTACCAAGCCAGGATCTTGCACTATAATATGTAAATATGGAGTTACAGTGAGTTATGGGGCAGAACATTGTTTATATAGCAAACCTAGAAAGAGTCCTAAACCTAAACATAAGAGGAATCCCAAAATAACTGCAATTCCCGCAACCTGTGATGCGGCACCAGGCGCCCGCCTGGTCCTATGCAAGCGCCCGCCTGCATTTATTTCCGCCAGGAACCAAACCTTCTGCCCGAAAGGGCGCCCGCCTGGTCTATACCAGGCGCCCGCTCGCCTGGCTGCTGCAGAATTTTCTTCTCTCCGTTTCCTTTTAGATCTCTACTCCAACAATCTCCCACCTAGAGATCAACCGCGTATACAAACCCCGTATCCGTCTTCAACTCATCATTGGTGTCGTCCTAGTGCTCACCTCGATCATGGTAGTGCCGTCCTCCTCCTCTATTCTCCAAGCCCCGTTGAAGCTAAACCCAGCTTCAACTTCACCTTGCTTGAGAAACCTGGAGCCTTTGCTTCCGATCTATACTCACCGTTAGATCTGTGCAGCAGAATATCCGGTCCTGGAGTATTCGGTTCATCTTCAGTGACCCCTTTACCTTGGTCATCATGAACCGTGCCGCTCCCACCCGAGTCTGGAATATCCATGCGAATTTCCCTCGCATCACCGTATTCCTTAAACTCTTTGAGCTCATACTCACCACCATTATCCGACATCAAGCTTTTAACCTTGAGTCCCTTCCGATTCTTCACCAAGGCCTTCCACTTCTTATACATCCTGAAAGATTCACCTTTCCCTTCTAAGAAGTAATCCCGGACCTTCCTTGTCGAATCATCAATGAAGGTCATGTAATATGACACACCACCCCGAGAAGTTACCGGGGATTCCCCCTTCTCACCTATGTGACCCAATCGACAGTGCCACAAATCCGTATCACCCTTGGCTGACGCCACCGCGATACTATCCTTGGTGTTTGTCAAATACAATCTTCCTTCCCTATTACCCGAGCGATCTCACAATCATCCTTGGTAATAACCCAGTTCCTGCAGCTAAAAGTTACCATGTAACCTTCTTCACCCAGCTGCCCAACTGAAATCAGGTTCTTTTTCAAACCCGGAATGTGTCTGACCCCGTGTAGATGTAGGACCTTCCCATCCGATGCTCTTATTCTGACATCCCCCTTCCCATTGATTTCCAAAGGCTCGCCATCCGCCAGATAGACCTTACCGAAATCACCGGAAGTGTAATTTCCATCGCTCCTGCATGCCCTCATGAGTGGAATGATGCCCCGAATCCCGCACCATGATTCTAGCGCACTACTAACACTCAGAATCATTACATCGTCACCTTCGATGATCACATTCGCTGATTTATCCCCTCGCCTGGACAATCCCTCTTGTAGTGTCCTAACTCCTTACAATGATAGCACTCTACCGATCCTCTGGCAACCCTTGGTCTTTGTTTGTTCTCCGCAGACTGATCCCCACCCCCGATTACACTTTCCCTTGACCCTGTTCTCCCTTTATTGCTAGAACCCGGTCTTCCCCTACTAGTTGTAGCCAAGACCGATTCCGAAGTAGACGGTGTCCCCAACTTCTTTAAGCGATTTTCTTCGCCCAAGAGAAAGTCCTTAACATCATCATACTTCAATTTGTTCTTACCCGCTGAAGCATTTAACGTTGTCACCGTTTCGCTCCAACTCCTTAGTAAGGACGCTAGCAATAAAAACGCATGAACCTCGTCACCGAAAGTAATCTCCAACGCAGTCAATGAGTCTATAATATCCATAAACTCATCGATGTGTTTAGCTATGGATCCTCCCTCTTGCATCTTGAGACTACCCATCTTGCGTATCAAATCAACCTTATTTGCAGCAGATGGAGTTTCAAATCTCTCAGTAAGATAATCCAATAGCTCCTTGGTGGTTTTCGCCTTCTTGGTAGTCTTCGCGATCCACTTCGACAAAGTAGATCGAACCACCCCTAAGGCTTTCCGATCCATGAGATCCCAGTCTTCCTGTTTTTCGCTTTCCGGCTTGACTCCCTTTAGAGTCTTATAGAGATCCTTACTATATAGACATCCTCTATTTGCATCCTCCAATATCCATAGTCAGACCCATCGAATTTCTCCACCGCTTGTTTATCCTTGCCCATTCTTGATTGCTTGATAAACCCCTTTGATCGTCCAACCAAAGCTCTGATACCAGTTGTTGTGGAATTGACCCTCCAACACCCAAGCAAATCGCAAGAAAAACCCAGCACCACAAACAAGCACAAGAAATAAGAAACCCAAAGTAAAAGACAAAACGAACACAAGAAATTGTTAACCCAGTTCGTCAATATGTTTGACTACGTCTGGGGGCACTACCAAGCCAGGATCTTGCACTATAATATGTAAATATGGAGTTACAGTGAGTTATGGGGCAGAACATTGTTTATATAGCAAACCTAGAAAGAGTCCTAAACCTAAACATAAGAGGAATCCCAAAATAACTGCAATTCCCGCAACTGTGATGCGGCACCAGGCGCCCGCCTGGTCCTATGCAAGCGCCCGCCTGCATTTGTTTCCGCCAGGAACCAAACCTTCTGCCCGAAAGGGCGCCCGCCTGGTCTATACCAGGCGCCCGCTCGCCTGGCTGCTGCAGAATTTTCCTCTCTCCGTTTCCTTTTAGATCTCTACTCCAACAATCTTGTAGGGACCGCGACCACCACCACCACTTTCCCACATTAGTATGATATTGTCCGCTTTGGGCCTAGCCCGCACGGATTTGTTTTTGGTCATCCCCAAAAGGCCTCAAACTAATGAAGTGGGTGGGTGCTCTTATATACCTTGCAATTGTTTCCTCAATTGCCGATGTGGAACTTTGGGTTGCCACCCAACACCGTCCACCACCACGGGCAACCGCCCATAAACACGTAAAATTTGACTAAAAATTGAAGTGCAACCCAGATACAGACTCAAGTTCATCACCATACTCACTTCCTGAAACGAAAAGATTGAAATTATCAGTCAAATAAGAAACTAGATCTTCATTCAAAGTAAAATATTAAACCCAGATCTTCAAAAAAAAATGTAGATCTACACGCAGAACATTAACACAAAATGCACACTCTAACACAACAATGGGTTCAGATTTGAAAAGTCAAAGAAGAGGAAACAATGAAAAACTATTTTTAGATCTTCCCCAAATAGCTCAGATCTACAACCACAAAGATGCACCCAGATCTAGACCTATAACCCAAAAACAAAGACTCAGAACACACACAAGCACAAATGCACACCCAAACTAACACAAACACACTCCAAATATCCACGCACACAGATCTAGATCTGAAAAGTGAGACGAAGAAACCCTAGTTTCCAGATCTACAAATAGAGAGAGAGAGAGAGAGAGAGAGAGATGGAGATTAGAGACGACCTGTAAGGGTGGACGTAGAGGATGGTGGCGGAGGATCTAGTGCGACGTTGGTGGTGGCTTGAGAGTTAACCGGAGAAGAAGAAGAAGAAGAAGAAGAAGAAGAAGAAGAAGAAGAAGAGAAGAAGAAGAAGAAGAAGAGTCGGAGAAGAAAGACAAGAGGCTGACATAGAGAATGGTGGCGGAGGAAGAAAATGGTGGTGGTGGTGGTGGTGGCGGAGGACGAAAATGGTGGTGGTGGCGGAAGAGGGCAGTGGACTGGTTCTCTAGAGAGAAGTCTGACTCTCTTCTCTCTAGGATTTTATGAATATGAAGAGAGTGGTGGGTTTTTAGTGAGTGGGTTCGATTAAATGTGTTAGGGGTGGGATTTTGTGCTTAACAATAAAATGGGCTGGGTTGTTAATTTAATTAATGTATTTAGTGTTAAGTGTGTGGTTAGATATATAATAATAATAATAATAACTTACCATTTTGGGAAATGGGACTTACCAATGGGACACCCAAAGAGGAAATATGTGCAACGTGTTTTGGGACGGAGAGAGTATAAAATAGTGTAGGCCAAAACCATCACAAAAGGAAAAGAAAAAATGAAGGAAAAACAAGAAAAATAAAAATAAAATATGAAGGTCAAGCAAATTGCCTTTTATTATTCCAAGGCTTCTTAGGTTTAATATTCTTTGCTCTAGCTTTCGAACCAGATTTTCTTCGTTCTCCTTTAACTGTTTGAAAGCCATCTTCTTCATCGTAATAACCTTTCAAATTTTCTTCGTCAGCCATTGGAACCTAAAGATCAACATGAACTCCTCCAACTATACATCCATCAAGACGAGCTTCTTCAAATGCCGAGATGAATTAGAGATATCGTCTTCTGGTTCAGAATTACCATTTTCACAAAGAGTTAAGAGCTGCTTTTAGGTATTTTGGGTTTATAAATTCGGAATTAAAGTATTTGAGAATCGGCCTATGATCAGTAGGGGACGTAAGTTAGGAGCGGATGAAACTTGAGTTTGTCGAACCTCTTCCCGAATCAAATTTATTTTTACTTCTCTATCCATCCAAAACACGAGCACTCATATATAGGGACGGTTGGTAAGAGATTGAATTCATTTTGAATGGCTACCCCCCCCCCCCCATTGCGCTCTAATTTCATCAGGAGCTACCAAAGTTTCGTTATCTATATTTATGTCAACAATATATGTGTCTTTGTTCGCATTTTCATTAACCTAAACAGTCGTAGTTTCTTGCATAGGGACCTCTTGAGGGGTTTCTAAACCCTTATCCAAGTCATGAATTTGTTCTTCCACATTGTTAAGCTTTGAAGCCTGTATTAATTCATCCTTGCACATCTTTGTTGTTTTTTCTGCCATACTGTCTTTGGTGCTGCTGTAGCCTCGGTAAAGACTGTTGCAACAGCTCCGTTGCGATTACATGCATCTTACTTGACATTATCTTCTTTGCCTTTGTGAGTGATGTCGTTGCTTGGTCAATAGTCAGGGGTTCTCCAAATATTTTAGCAATAGAAAACTTACACATGTTGTTAAAAATATGAATGGGAAGACCAATGAGATTAACCTATGACGGAAATAGCGAAGATTCTTGATCTAGACGCAAGAAGGAGTCCAAGAAAAACTTTCATAGCATCTGCCAACTAAGCAAAATTCTTTGCCCAAATCCTATTAAAATCTGCTTCGTGAGAGAGATGGATAAGAAGGTGTTTCGAATCAAGATCGCCAAGTTGAAAATCAGTCTTCAGTCCAAACTTAAGAAAATAGCAGTGGGTATCTTCCATCAATGGTCTATCTTTTGCGAATTTCCCAACCAGATTGTAAGTAAAAAAGGAAGTATTGATAATTTCTTTAGGAAACTTTAACATCGGTTTACCATGTCGAATGGCAACACAGCAGGGATCATCGGGATCACCGGTGGAGCCGAGTAAGTCGTGTCCTTAAGCAAAATATGAGAAAGTCCCTTCCATATTTGTTCCATACAATTATGCCGTATAATCCAAACTCCATTTATTAATGAGTGACAAGATTGTGAGAGGATAGAAATATGTGTTTTAAGATGTTTCATTCCAATCATACACACACCTAAATTTACAAAAAAGAATCAATGTTGTCGTAGAATAAGAGGGAGAAAAACGTTAGGAGATGGGCCAAATAAGATGATTAAAGTAGGGGAAAATAGAAAAAATAAAATAAAAAATATTGAACCAAAAAATTACTCTAAAATTACCCAAATAAGGAACTGGTGTCCATTCATTAAAGTGTGATTAAGTGGTTGAAGAAATCAGGACCGTCAAAGTGTTTGCAGTTTGGTGGGGATACTCACATGTGAGGTTGGTGAGAGGCATCATCAACCTATTATTGGTAAAACGTTTGCCCATTTTCGTTACTAGCACATTTCCACGTGTACAATAAACTTCCATATTCCGCTCCTCACCTCTTTTTAACGTGAATATCGTTAAAAAAATTAATAATAATAAAAAAAACTTTCATATAACACAACCATAAATCTCTTTTTTTTCCTTTTTTTTTTAAAGCAAACAAAAAATCAATTTTATTCACAATAATACGAAAATTGATTACACTTCACAAAAGCCAAAGGGTCACCCCAAATATTAAGAGTATTGCCATCTCTTACCTTATAAGAATGACACTTCCGATCTAAATCGTAAGCCGTTCGAATTCTACTCCCAAGTATAACTTGGATTCTGCCTCAATTTGACATTTAAGAAATCTCCTCTACGGATAACATTTCTTGATAACAACGAGAATCCGCGTTGACGAGGTAACGTCCACCAAACATCTCAAAATTCACAAAACACCCTTGAGAAGATAATTTTCTTTTGATTTTATTAGTCAAATTGATTAAAATTTGATCAAAATTTTATAAAGAAAAGTTGCTGTTGATGCAATATCAGTTACCTTTAAAAAATAAAAAGTAAAAAAAAATCATAAGGCTAATCATAGTTTTTTTTTTCTTCTAGAATTTCGGTCAAGTATCAATTGAATTGATCATCAAAATAAAAATGACATTATTTTTCCGAGATAGAGGTAATACTATTCAATAATCAGGGGTGTAGCTAGCCTTTGACATAAGGGGGCAATTGCCCCCAATGTATCAAATTTCTACTGATATACTCCGTATTTTGATAATTTTGAAGTTTGCCATTAAAAATTTTATTTTCCCCCTTTTGACAAAAAAAATAAAATAAAATTAACACTATATTATTTTTATCCAGGTTAAAAAATAATTTAGTATTATATCAAGATATTCTAAATATAAAGTTATCTAAAAAATCTGGCTCCGCGCTGGTTCAATTGGTAAATCATTCTTTGAAAGCTGATTAATTTATACCACTGTAATAAAAAATCGTTCGCCTAGACCGCTTAGGCCCCGTCTAGGCCCTAGGCGATCATAGAACGCCGCGCTTAATTCAAATCCGCCTAGGCCAGATATTAAAAGAAAGATTGCATTAAATTTCCATTAAAATGCCGCGATTAACTTTAAATTTGTTTAAGTCCCCACGTATAATTTTTAATATCAATATTTTTCAGTGAAAATGGTATTAGATTTATTATTATATACATTTAAATTAACTGTTTGCATGTTCTGCGGATATTTTTTCAAAGTTATTTCACCGAGAAGTTATAAAATACTCCCTACGTCCCTCTTTAATCCACAAAAATTGCCATTTTGGTTGTTCCACTTTAATTTACAAAGTCCCAAAATATAAATGTTTTAACACTTTTTAATAGTGGGACCCACTTATCATACTCACAACAACTATCCCCTTACCATTTTTACCCTAATTTCTCTCTCCCACTCAACTATCTGTACTCACAACATATCACATTTTTCACTTTTTCCTTAATTAATAGGGTTAATTACAATTTAGGACCTGAACTCCATAGGGTGTTCCCCAAGCGGGGCCTAAAGGTTTTTTTTTGCGAATCAGGGCTCAATACGGTTTTTTTCATCAATCTATGGCTTTTTGACGGAAATCGTTAGAAAAGTCTATTAAGTCCCACGTGCCTTGCACATGATCAAGAAATTGGATTAAATTGAAGTAAAAATTTGTTATTAGGGGCCAAATGCAAGATTTCAAAAACAAGGGGAGCTATGAGGAAAACTGAATCCCTAGAATAAAATCTCTCACGCCCCACGCCTCACCATTCTCCCTCACAGCCACTTCACGTCGTCCCCAATTCAACCGCCGGCCCAACTTCCTCCCTACCTGCCATGTCGTTTTTTCTTTCCCATCGGACGCCACCCTCTTGCCAGCACTTATGAATTAATCTGAAAGCTCCACCATCAGTTCCGATCATGCCCAACAGAAGAGATTTTCCGGAGCGGCGTTCAAATTTTCTGGATCTGATTTTCCGGCAGCGGCGTTGAAATTTTCCGGAGCAAAGATTTTCGCCTGAAACGGCTTCGACGACACCATCTTCAAGTCGCTTATAATCTGGATTTGATTTGAAATCAAGCCCACATCCTTCTTTCTCTCTCACCCTATCTTCGAATTTTTTTGTTTAGAACATTGAATCTGGTCAGGGCTTGGAATTTTTTACTGGTTGTTAGTTTCTGAAATTTATCTGAGGAAGACAAAATCCCTCTTTTGATTGTTATTTTGTTTTGAAATCATATCTGGGACTTTTGATTTGGTATGGTTGTGATGATGGGTTGCTCCGTTCGGTGGGTGGTTGTCGTTGGCGGTGGTTGTATTTTGATTCTTTTAGGCGGTTGATGATGGTAGTCGGTGTAGATAGTTGTAGTGGTGGCTAGGTGAGCTGGTGGCGGCAAGGTGGGCAGGTGGTGGTGATGTTGAGAATTGAGACAGTGGTGGCGGTATGGATGAAGAAAGGAGAAGTATGGGTTAATTTTATTTTTTTAATTTTAAATAAGAATGTGGAATTATTTTATATTTTAATAAGAGTAATTTTTAAAAATGTTGTATAATATGTACAATAATTATCGTTTCTATTTTTTTTTTCAAAAAAATAGCATTTTAAATAATGCATAAAAATAATAATTAGAAAACAATAAAAATAATATTTAATATTTTCAATTTGCTCAAAATTTATATTCCAAATTATGCATAAAATATTGTACATTCAAAAATAGTAATTTTAATTTAATATGATAAATTGTGTATGAAAATATTGTACAATAAAAAATAATTGATATTCTAAAATCATTAAACTTTAATATTAGATTTATCAATATCTAATATAAAATTTATATTCAGTAAATAACAAATGATATTAAATATTCTTAAATATTCAATATGGTTTTACCCTTCAAATTCTAGAATTTACAGTTTGACCCCTAATAGCTAATTTTCGTTTCAATTTAGTCCAATTTCTTGATCATGTGCAAGGCACATGGGACTTAATAGACTTTTCTAACGATTTCCGTAAAAAAAAACACTAGATTAATGGAAAAAAACCGTATTGAGCCCTGATTCGCAAAAAAAAAACCTTTAGGCCCCGCTTGGGGAACACCCTATGGAGTTCAGGCCCTAAATTGTAATTAACCCTAATTAATATGCACAACTCAAATTTCGTAAGTTAAAGAGGGACGAAGGGAGTATGTATTATTCTCGGTCCCGCCTATACTCCGATTAAATCTCGCTTAAGCCTCTAAACCCTAAGCCCGACTCTGGCGCTAGCTAGCAATTTTTAAAACCTTGATTTATACTTGATATTATTAGGCCAAAAGGGGTGAGAATCATCTCTTTCCTTTGAGCGGGGTAGGACCTCCAAGCATGGGCAATATCTGCTCTATGTGATATGTGATAAGTTGATATACTCCTTCCGTCCCAGAGTATACGTCCAACTTTCTTTTTTAGTCTGTTCCAGAGTATATGTCCATTTCTTGAAATGACAAAGAATCTTTACTATTCCTCCAACTCATTATCTCTTCTACTTACTTTTATATTCACAACACCAATCAATTTACTATTCCGTCCAACTCATTCTCTCATATTTTACTTTTATACTCACAACACTTACATATTTTCCACCATTTCTTAATCTCCGTACAAATGAAATGGTGGACATATACTCTGGGACAGAGGGAATAGTAATTGGAAAGTGTTACTCCCTCCGTCACACCCGAATTATGATTTTTGGGTTGGGCACGGGGATTAAGGAAAAATTGTTAGTGGAGTAGGTGTTGTGAGTAAGAAAAGTGAAGTAGGAGAGAGAAAGTAGGTTAGAGAATAAAGAGTGAAAAATTGTTGTGAGTGTGAATGTGGGCCCCATTAAATAAAACACTTCCATTTTTTGGTTGTCCTAATTTGAATGAGACACTCTAAATGGAAATTTAACCTAATTCGAGTGGGACGGAGGGAGTATATGTTGGGTTGTGGAGACAAAACCTAGAAGGAAAAGGAAATTAAATTTGAGTCATATAAGGATTTAATGGGATTCCTTGTTTGACTAGGTTGGAATTTAATTTTCCTTGGGATTCCTTGTTTAAGTGGAATTAGGAATTTAATTATTTCGAGTTTCCTACTTAGTTTTAGGTTTTGGACGTGTTGCCTATATAAACCAAGTGATGGCCATAAGCATTGTGTGCACGAGAAAAATAGCCAGAGAGAATCTGTGAGTCACAAAGAGAGCCAAGTGAGTGCTAGCCCTTGGGGGTGCCCTTAGGGGTATTCCATGGATGGGTTGAAGCATGTCTAGGGTGAGATGTGTGATGGGAGTGTTTACATGGAGATGTTATCTCCTTGCTATATAGAGCAGTAGGCTTTATTGTAAACAGACACAGATTGTTATATTAGTGAAATATCCTGGCTTAGCAGTGCCCCCAGATGTAGTCATTGTTGTTGACGAACTGGGTTAACAAATATTGTGTGCTTTTCTTGTTGATTACTTTCATATTATTCTTATGCATGGTTGTTGTGTCTCACCATTATCAGAATTGTATGGGCATGAACTGCACATATATGCCACAATTTCCCAACAACTGGTATCAGAGCTTCCGGTTAGGAAGATCAGGGCTGTCCGAGTTGATTGAATGTGGCTGCGGGAACACGGATCAGAATTAGGGGCTGCAGAAATTCTTTTGATTTTATGATTACTAAGACAAAATAGGATCAAGGTTTCATAAATTCGGATGGATTTGGGACTGCAGGTATTCAGATCAAGGTTGCAGGTAACATAATCATAGAGGGACATGGATCCAAGATCAGGGTTGCAGAATCCGGTTGTTGCTAGGGTTTGCAGAAATCTAGACAGATCGTGTTATTAAGGATTTTTGGGTGCAGTGATAATGGGCGGAGATTGATCAACATAGAAATTCGTTGGTGCGAATTTGGGCAACGGATTTGGATTATGAAAGTTGCAAGAGAGAAAGATTCAAGTTTTCCAGACTTTGATAGATGATTGATCGCATAGGTGTGTAGATCATGTGGATGCACAAGCAATAGGCATACGGGGTACGTGCAGCAGATGTGCATAATTCGTGCATAATTCGTGCAGATTCCTTGCAGCGCACGTGCAGATTTTGTGCAGAAGACATGCAGAGAGCGTGCAGAAGGGTACAGAATATGTAGAGCAAGCATATGGGGTATGAAGAAGTTACTAGATGTGCAGGAGAATTCAAAGGTGCATGGAAGAGATACTTGATTGGCCATTAAGCAGCTAGGAGGAAGGTTGTGTGGTCGCCTTCAGCTGTGAGATGTGGAGAATTGCCGTGGTAGCTAACTTGGTAGCTTGTGAGGCAGATGATGTTGTACACCACATACAACATGTTTCGCATGGGTTATTGCCTAGAATGTGAGGATGGCGGGGGCCAAGATCACCATGGTGGGAGAAATTTTGCCAGGAACGGTATGTTGATAGAAAATTGTGAGAAGGCTAGCGCTAGCGAGAGAGAGACAACTTGGCTAACATGAGCGTTATCCAGAATCAGTTGCAGATAGGTTGCTTTGGTACACAGAAAGACCAAGACTGTGAAGGCACGCGATCGCATAGGGGATCGCGGATAGAATCAAGGAACAGACGAGCGGAGATAATTGCATGGAGGATCACTTTGGGAAGTGAAGACTCAGGGGAAGAGAAGTTTCCGGCAGTTATGTTGAAGAGCTACGCTTCGCTTCAACTCGTTTGTGTGGGCTTTGGTGAGCCTAGTGATGAGACTTTTGGCAAAAGTCGAATGTAGTGGTGACAATGTGTGAATAGTCATTCTCGGGTGGGAGTTTTGACGGAGATGGTAGTCACGTGATTTGGTTTAGTCTCCAGGTGGGAGATTGTTGGGTTGTGGAGACAAAACCTAGAAGGAAAAGGAAATTAAATTTGAGTCATATAAGGATTTAATGGGATTCCTTGTTTGACTAGGTTGAAATTTAATTTTCCTTGAGATTCCTTGTTTAAGTGGAATTAGGAATTTAATTATTTCGGGTTTCCTACTTAGTTTAAGTTTTGGACGTGTTGCCTATATAAACCAAGTGATGGCCATAAGCATTGTGTACATGAGAAAAATAGCCAGAGAGAATCTGTGAGTCACAAAGAGAGCCAAAGTGCTAGCCCTTGGGGGTGCCCTTAGGGGCATTCCATGGATTGGTTGAAGCTTGTCTAGGTGAGATGTGTGATGAGAGTGTTTACATGGAGAGGTTATCTCCTTGCTATATAGAGCGGTAGGCTTTATTGTAAACAGACACAAATTGTGATATTAGTGAAATATCCTGGCTTGGCAGTGCCCCCAGATGTAGTCATTGTTGTTGACGAACTGGGTTAACAAATATTGTGTTCTTTTCTTGTTGATTACTTTCATATTATTCGTAGAGTTTTTTTCCAAACAGACATGCGTACTATCAGATTATTGCAATTTCCCACTTGTACTGTCAAAACTCCCAATGTCATCCGCGTACTTTAGTTTATTAACAAAATAACTGAATTTTTTAACTGGTGTTAAAAACTTAACGACATTTTACAAATATTTTTCAAATGTGGTCATTAAAGTTTTTTTTTTTGCAATGCGCTCACCCAACTGACGGAATTGTTAAATTATTAACCCGAGTTGGTTATTTAACATGTCTATTGTTGAAAATCAACTCAAAATTAACAAATTAATTTCACAAACAAAAATGATCAATATGCCCTTCTAAAAATGAAATGAAAAATTCACCCAATATCCAAAGAAGTAAAATTTCTAAATTTACAAATTTTGTATAATAATTTTATGCAAAAGTAATACACTATAATTTAATTTAATTTTCTATTTATTAATTATAATGATAATGATATCAACAACCTTTCTTCTTAATACTACCATTCACCCATTCAGCCTCTCCATCTGCTTCACCTATCCCAGCCTACTAGCGCCACCCCCACACTACCCTGTTCTATCCCTTTTCTCAACCAGATTAAGCCTACAACAAGCCACCGTCCTTAACATTCTGTCGTCGCTGCTCATCTCTGATCACACCGGCCAAACCCAACCATTATCATCCTCACTCCTTTTCGCCCATCTTTTTCCCCTCCCCCTCTTTTCCTCCCTTCCCGTCAGTCACTGCTCTACTTTTAAAATGAAGCGGTCGCCTTCGTTGTCTTCTCACTGCCTCTCTCTTGTCCGTTCTCGTCGCTGCTCTCTCTCTCCCTCTCCCTCTCCCTCTCCCTCTCTCTCGCTAGATCCAGATCTTGATTCACTTCATTTTCGTGTGTGTTATCCCTCCTCCGCCTTACCAGTGCTTTCTTCTCTATCCGCCTCCTTCTCATTCAAACCCAACTTCAAGGAAGAAGAAATCTCCCTTTATATTTGTAAGGAACAAGATTCTAAATTGATTTTGATTGTTTTAGCAGTTGATTTATAATTTTAAATCTTCAATTTCTAAATCTGATTTGAAGTCGGATCTATACAAAGCTTCACTTGAATGGAGAGAGAAGATGAAGAGCAGATCAATTTGGGTTCATGACTAAGATTTGGATTTTGGTTGATTTTGAAACTCTAGATTTGAGTTTGATTTAGAAACCCTAGTTTCTATTTGAATTTGATTTTGGAATTCAATTTTGGGTTAATTTTTGAAATGAGAATTTGGCTAACTTGGTTTGTCAACAATAGACATGTTAAATAACCAACTCGGGTTAAAAATTTGACAATTCTGTCAGTTGGGTGAGCGCATTGCAAAACAAAAACTTTAATAACCACATTTGAAAAATATTTGTACAATGTCGTTAAGTTTTTGACACCAGTTAAAAAAATCGGTTATTTTGTTAATAAACTAAAGTACGAAGGTGACATTGGGAGTTTTGACAGTACAAGTGGGAAATTGCAATAATTTGATAGTACGCATGTCTGTTTGGCAAAAAACTCATTATTCGTATGCATGGTTGTTGTGTCACACCATTATCAGAATTGTATGGGCATAAACTGCAAAGATATGCCACAATTTCCCAACAGTATATCCTAACGCTTTCTCCTTTGTTCACTTACTATTCGTATGATTTATTCCTGGATCTGTTACTTAGTGCTTCGAAGGCGCTCAAATTTTCTCTAGTAAATTTTAACTATGCCTGAATAATTTCAACCAGCAATCTAAGTGTTTGGTGATGTAAACATTGGAGTAATACATTAAAAGGTGAAAAATATTTACAGTTTGTCAATAAGATTCTGTGGGTGATATTTCTCTACACTATTTGGTACATATTGTAGTTATAACCTAGTAATAGTTTACAGAGGATAAAAGTACAATTGAGTGGTAGAATTTTGCATGCCTAAGCTTCCCCTTGAGTTATTTATCTGTTCATATATGCTTGAAAATTTGTGTGTACAGCTGTGCATTGTGCTTGCCCAATGTCCCCTCCCTCGCGGTGAACAATTTGGCTAGCTAATTGTGAATGAAGACAAGGTGTTTGTGTTTATGCTTGTGAGAAAAAGATAGATAAAAACAATTTGGCTAGATAATAGTGAATGAAGACAAGGTGTTTGTGTTTATGCTTGTGAGAAAAAGATAGATAAGAATTTGTACAAAAGAGGGTGGGCAGGGTGAATAATGGGTACAATGCTAGCTAAGGAAAGTAGAGTCATGTCTTTATTAGATACTCCCTCCGTCCCAGACTAAGGTTCTTATTTTCCTTTTTGGTTTGTCACAGACTAAGGTTTTTAGTTGCTTTATTACCCAAAATGGACAATGGAACCCACTTGTCATTCTCACAACAAAACCTTTTTACCCACTTTCTTTCTCCTACTTTCTCCTACTTCACTTTTCATACTCATGGCATTTACTTTTTCTTAATCTCCGTGTAAAGTTAGACTAAAAACCTTAGTCAAGGACGGAGGGAGTAAATAAATAATGCAATAAAGAATTATTAGTTGAGTTACTTACTTAGTCCCCTCAAGAGTTCCCCTATTTATTACACCATAGTATACTCATTCCACCCTCACATTTGTTCACTCAAAAACTCAAACTCTACTCTAGTTTTCTTGTGCCATACACTTTTTTTCTTGGAATTTTAGTGTAATTTAACTAAGAGGGGGTGGTATTTATTTGTTGAAAAAATGGTGGTGAAGAAGCCAAGAATTGTGATAATTGGGGCAGGAATGGCTGGTCTTACAGCAGCTAACAAGCTCTACAAATCTGGAGGGTCAAAGGAACTTTTTGAGCTTTGTGTTGTGGAGGGAGGGAATAGGATTGGTGGGAGGATTAACACATCAGAGTTTGGTGGGGACAGAATTGAGATGGGAGCTACATGGATCCATGGAATTGGAGACAGCCCCATTTACAAGATTGCTCAAGAAATCAACTCCTTGGAATCAGAGCAGCCTTGGGAGTGCATGGATGGGTTTCTTGATGATCCTTTGACTATTGCTGAAAATGGGTATGAGCTAAATCCCTCTCTTGTTGACCCTATTTCCAATCTTTTCAAGAAACTAATGGATTTTGCTCAAACGAAGCCCATTGAGGGAGATGGGATTCGCAGCAATCTTATGGCTGTTGGGAATGGGAATAGGAATGGTAATTGGGACGGAAAGCGGGAAAGTGTTGGCTCTTTCCTTCGACGAGGACTCGAGGCGTATTGGGGTTCAAGAAAAGGGCAAGAGGAAGAGGTGAAAGGGTGTGGGAATTGGAGTAGAAATTTGCTTGAAGAAGCCATTTTTGCAATGCATGAAAACACCCAAAGGACTTATACATCAGCTAATGATTTGTTAAAGCTTGATTACAATGCAGAGAGTGAGTATTGCATGTTCCCTGGTGAAGAAATCACCATTGCTAAAGGTTACTTGAGCATTATTGAATCATTAGCTTCTGTATTACCTTTTGATGTCATTCAACTAGGCAGAAAAGTGTCAAGAATTGATTGGCAGCCTAAGACAGAGTTTCAAGAAATGGAGAATGGGGTTGGTACAAGACCAGTGAAGTTGTACTTTGATGATGGTTCAACCATGTCTGCTGATCATGTTATTGTCACAGTTTCACTAGGGGTGCTAAAAGCCGGAATTAGCGAAAATTCGGGTATGTTCAATCCTCCTCTCCCTGATTATAAGACTCAAGCAATTTCAAGACTTGGTTTTGGTGTTGTTAATAAGCTGTTTTTGCAAGTAAGTCAAGATGGGGACGGTAAATTCGATCAATTCCCATTCCTGCAGTTGGTATTCCATAAATCTGATTCTGAATTAAAGCACCCAAAAATCCCTTGGTGGATTAGGAGGACAGCTTCTCTCTCTCCAATCTATAGCAAATCTAGTGTACTATTATCTTGGTTTGCAGGTGAAGAAGCTCTCCAACTTGAATCAATCAAAGATGAGGAAATTCTTAATGGCGTTTCAACTACAATCTCAACCTTCTTGTCAAAATCGCGGTACCATGGAAATTTTAATTCATGTGAATACTACAATGGGGACGGAGATGAGAATGAGAATGAGAATGGGAACGGGAACGGGAACGGGAACGGGAATTTTATCGGAAAAGCGTTCAGATTCGACAAGGTTTTGAAGAGCCAATGGGGGAGTGATCCACTCTTTTTAGGGTCATATAGTTATGTAGCTGTGGGATCAAGTGGAGAAGACATGGACACAATGGCTGAGCCATTGCCAAAAATAAGTGCTTCTTTACCACTTCAAATTTTATTTGCAGGGGAAGCAACACATAGAACCCATTATTCTACTACACATGGTGCTTATTTTAGTGGCCTTAGAGAAGCTAATAGGCTCCTCCAACACTATCATTGTATTGATGTATGAGAGAAAGTTGTTTGCATTATTAGAACACTATAGTGAGGTTCCTTCTTCTTTTTTGTTATTTTTATTATTCTTACTTTTTTTTTTTCTTTTTGATTTCTTGGAACCCCATTCCTCTAATCACTTTCTTTATTCAATTCTTGTAATCATCTTTATAAGATCTCTCTCTAGAGAGAGAGAGAGAGAGAAGTTGGGGAAATGAAAGGGAGAGATGGGGACATATTTTGAGATGTAATGAATGAATTATAATTAGAAGCTTCTTTATTTATAAAAATTTTCTATTGCTTTCTTTTTTGTTTGCAAGTTTTGAGCTTGCATTTTTTTTTTTTTTTTTTAATTTGAGATTGTTGTCTTGATCTTCAAAGAAAGCTACTTGAGATTATTTTTGTTATTGAATATGTTCAAAGTTAAAGGTAAAAAAAAAAAAAAAAAAAAGGCTTTGGATCTCATCATCTTTGGCCTTTTGCTCATTAGTTTCTTTTTGTTTGGTCATTGGACATGATCCGGTAAAACCGGTCCTTTCTTATTGGCTATTGCCCTATTCCCTTGAACTAGGCATTGTTTTTACCAATATATAGACATACCCTTATCAACCCCATGGTGAATTTGTAGCAATTGCTCAAGGCTAGTCTAATGGGTTCAAGGGTATGACTTTCACATGCCCGGATCCTTAATCTTACTGATAGAATAATAAGTTTTAAGTACAACTTTTTTTTCATGCAAAGAGCTGAAAAATCTTACCCTATTCTTACTTCTTCTGAATAAGGGAAACTCCGTTTTAATCCATTGTATTTTGGGGCGGGTTTCATTTTAACCATCGAACTTTATTTTTTTCATTTTTACCATCGTACTTGAAAAAATAGTGTCATTTTATACCGAAAATTTAACGCCGTTATTTTTATTAACGGAAGAACTATAAAACTAACACCCATTACATATTTAACAATAAAAATAACAAAATTTGGTCAAATTGTAAGGACATAGTTAAATGGGGAAAACAGAAAACTTTAATTAAAACCCCAAATTCAATTATTAACCCTACCCCTTCCTCATCGTCTCTGCCTTCCCCATCCGTTGCCCCACCCTTTCCCCATTCCTCCGTTGCTCATCTTTTTCCCCACCAGCTTCTCGCCAATGGCGCCGTCCCCATCCATCATCAACCTTCGGCCTACACTCCTCCCCGTTTCTCACCTGTTACCTTCCTCATCAACCTCTCAAACAACTCCGACCGACGTGCTGCCCCTCTTTCTCTTCTTCCCATTTTGGGTCTTTCCTATAGACTCGTCGATTGCCAATTGAAATTCTGGTTGTTCCTCTTCCTCGCGTTTTGGGTGGTGGTGATGATTAAATTCATCTTCTTTTTTTCTTTTACCCGAGACAAAGAGTATCAAAATTTAAAAAAGGTTCTACTATTTGCACAATTTTTTAATTATAAAATTGTGTCAAAAACCTGAGAGTGCTAAAAAGTTGATTAAGTGTGAAAAGGCAGTACTATCGAGTAAATGCCTCGTTTTGCATGTTAAAGAGAAAGCCTATCCTATCCTCCCACATGATTACCTACATATTAGGACCATTTTTACTTAGGGTTAATTGCAAACCCTGAAGTATGTTACCACCCTTCCAATCGAGTCTTGACTGTTTTTTTTTCATCAATTTCAACCTTGGGGTAATTCATTTTCGCCAGTTAGGGCATTTTTGACGAAATCTGTTAAAAATATTGTTAAATCAACATGTGCCAACCACGTAATTAACAGATTGACTAATTTGAATTGCGATTAAGTTTGAATGGGTTATAAATGACATCCTCAAAAAATAAGGGATGGAAAAAAAGAAAAAAGAACTATATCCCACCTTCTTCCTCCTCCGTCACACACACACACACACGCACACACACACACATACACACACTCGTGAGGTTGAGCAAGACTCATACTTATTTTCTCCTTTAAACTCAATAAGAATGGAATATCTTCATCATTCCCAGAAGCAAAGAAGATAAAATGGGTTTCTTCAATAAAATCAAAATCAAAACATAAAATCAAATCAAAACCAAAATTTTGAATGGATTTCTTCGACCAAACTTTTCAAGAAACTCAAATCTTGTGTACTTCTAAATGGATGAATCGAAACCCATCTTCGAAACCCAAATTGTGTGGAGTGCACATCTGAAAGGGTTGTACTCGGATCTGCAAAATTCATAAAACATGAACAAAATATGCTCAAAGATTCGCAATGGTTGGGAGAGAGAAGGGGGAAAGGTTCCAGTCAATGGTTGTCAGTGGTCGAAGACGGGGACGGCGACGACAACGGCTATGATGGTTAGCGACGGTGACGATGACGACCGCCAAAGATGGCAACAGAAAATAATGAACAGATCTGGAAGATGAGAGGGGGGGGGGGAAGGAAGGGGGTGATAGATCTGTGTGGGCGGGAGGGAAGAGAATTGGTGAGTTAAAGAGAGGAAGGGCGGGGAAGAGCCAGTGTCCGCCGGAGATTGCCGGTGATATAGAGAGAATAGGGGAGAGTGTGTGTGTGTGTGTGTGTAGAAGATGAAGTACGATATAATTTTTTTTTCCACCCCTCCTTTTTAAAAATATGTCATTTACAACCCATTCAAACTTAATAGCAATTCAAACAACCAAATTCAGTTAGTCACATGCCAAACACATGCTTTTTAATTGAGTTTTGAATGAATTCCGTTAAAAAGGCCTTAACTGGCGAGTATTTTTCACATCAAGGTCTGATCTGATGAAAAAAGACAGTCAGAGCTCGATTGGAAGGGTGGTAACATACTTCAGGGTCGAAATTGCAATTAACCCTTTTACTTATAATTATAGTTTGAATTTAGTTTATTAAATATTCGCAACTTATAACTATAGTTTTAATTTGGTTTATTAAATTTTTGCAAGTTAGTACTCATTCTGTTCTAAAATACTTGTATTTTTAAGATAGATTTTTATCCCAAAATACTTACAGATTTGCAATTTTCCACAAAATATTTGTGCACTTTGTCTAAACTGCCCTTATTTTAGGATAGAGAGAGTAGTATATTATAAATTTTATCTGAATAAATTTGCTAGCTAATTTGAGATTATAGATTAATCTAGCTGAGATTATAGATTAATCTAGCTGTACAACTAAGGCGCAAATATAGGTTTTATTTAACAAGGCTTGATAATCTATCTATCTATAAATATAATATAGCAGAGAAATTTTGTGCTCCCTCATTCAGCCAAGTGGAATTCCACGTCATTATTCCACGTGGCACGTTCAACTTAGTTAGAGTTTAAATCTAATTTAATTATTATTATTATTATTATTTTATTTAAACACAAGATAAATATGGTTTTATCACAAAATTATTCTAAATCTCAAATCTGTTAAAACAAATCTCAGTTCACTTTCATGAAAACCATATCTATATCTAACATCCTGATCCCTGAGGTATTTTTCATCTAAATACAAACTATTTTAATACATGATTTAAAATTTTGATAAAATAATGTAACAATTTTAACTATTTTACTCCGTATACTTCTTGCAGCCAATCGTCAACTACCACATGGCACAGTGAATGAAATGCCTTTTATGCTTTAGAAGTAAATAAAGTAAATTCATTTTAAAATTTTTAAAATATCATCAATTGAAAAAATTAACCTTTAAGTTATCCAAAGTTTGTTAGTTCAGTATTCAAAATTTAAAATGCTATATCATTGTTTTAAAACTAAACTAGAATGCTTGCATTACATAATACTGGATAATGATAATTCAAATTTAAACTAAACAAATACTAGCATCCCATGAACTTGTAACTTCACCTATATAAGGCCTCCCGTCCATCTCACTAAAAAGAAGTTTAAGCCTTCTCCTGACCAAACTATACATAGGCCATGTACTATAGAATGTTAGATTGCATGTCAAATGGCTAAGTTGAAATTCCACAGTAACCATCTCATTTTTCAACTTACAGGCTTCATCCAAACCATCTCTTTTTCTACTTTATAGGTTTCATCTGAATCACCAAGTTTCATGTCGGACACATGCTTACTTTGTATTCTTACACATATTTTGACTTCAGTTATATGCACTTAACCAATTAAAAACAAAAAACTTTTCCCATTGTGCAATGTGTTTTATTTTGTTGTTCAAACTAACTCATAAATGTTTTTTTTTCTTTTGTTATGGTTTGTATCGGCAGATGAAATTATGGAAACTGCTCCGAAAGGCCGTGGACAGTGAGGAGAAGATACTTAATCTTTAGTTTGTTAATGTCTATTTTTGCCACTTTTTCCGAATACTATTGGATTCATTCTTTGTATTTTTAAGCACATACAGTTTCAAAGTCGTGTGCAGTGATAAAAAATAAAAACAAAAACATAATGCTTGATACAAAGGTTTTCCATGCTGTATATATTTTCTTATGAAAGATGTATATGTATGTAAGTTGCAATTTTTCTATCTTTGTGTTTTTTATCTAAACTATATCATATTCTCTTCATCCCAAAATAAATGTTCAGTTTTTTTATTTATGCAAGGGACATTCTTAAAATTAAAAGTGCTAAAACTGGCACATTCCAAAATTTTCCAAAATTAAAGGGGAGGGCAAAATGAACTCTTTGGCTTTGTCCTAGCTTCGACTGTGCTTTGAAATGCATATAAATGTTGTAAAGGGGTTAAAAATTGGATAACTGGCTGGTGGTCTATAGTAATATGATGGGAGGGTGAATGAATTATTGAATTTATGTGAAGTTGTATGTTTGTCTAATGAAAATAGTTTTTAAACGTGAAAATAACATTTAAATGATAAATTAAAAATTTTATAATAAAAAATGTTTAATGGTAAAAATATCTATATAAGAAGTGGTTAAATATAGTAAAGAAGTCAGCAATTTTTTATGTGAGTGAAGGAGTATATGAAAAACGAAGTGAAGTAATTATTTTTAATATATCCCGTCGAGTATCGACGGACTACAAACTAGTTATTTTAATGAATGTGTTTTTATTAGTTTATATAGTTCTTCCGTCTCAATTTATTTGTTATTTTAATTATGCCCACGTATTAAAAGTATAATTAATGTATACAAAATCCTAATTGCTTTTAAAAAAATTAATTATTTAGGTGATTAAATTATTTAACATTAACAACTACTCCCTCCGTTTCATAATACATGATGTTTTAGGAGCAATTTTTTGTTCCAAATATTTGACGTTTTAGTATTACCAAGAAAGAATTACTCTTGTTTACCTATTATACCCTTATTCATTAATTGTGAACTATTTCTTGTATAAGCATTTAAATACCTAGGTAATTGGATACTTTTAGGGGCACATATATCTTTTTAATATGTATTAATTGCATTTCTTAATATTTGTGAAGAAGTCTAAAACGACATGTATTATGAAACGGAGGGAGTACATAATCATAAATAATAGTATATTTGGTACCCCTCTATTTCAAAATAGATGTCGCTTTAAGAGTTAATTTTTGTCTCAAAATACTTGTTGTTTTACTATTTCCAAGATTTTGTTGTTGTTGTTGTTGTATACCAATTATACAATTATTAATGATAGTGAAGTATCTCTTGCACAAGCATTTAATTGTCTAGGTACTCCTTCTATTTCAAAATATATGTCGCTTTAGAAGAAAAAATTATTCCAAAATATTTGTCACGTTACAATAATCAATGCATTTTTTTATTTTTTTTTACCTTTTTATCTCAATTATACCATTATTTAATAATTGTGAACCATTTCTTGATTAAGTATTTACTGACATAGAAAATTGAATTAGTTGATGGTAACTGAGTCTTTTGAACATGCATTTATAATATTTTTTAATATGTGTAAAATATTTTAAAGCGACAATTATTTTAAAACGAAGGTAATAATTGGATAACTTTAAAGTATATGAGACTTTTTTACACGCATTAATTGTATTTCATAAAATTTATGCAAATGCTCAAAACGACATCCATTTCTAAAATCATGAGTCAGTCTTATGAAAAAAAATGTTTTACACTAAGAGATAAATAACCTATTTTACACAAGAGATAGAAATAAGTTTTACATTAAAACAAGTGTAAAACAAAATTTTCACAAGATTTTCAAGTAAACAGTGCTAAAGAGTTTAGATACTAGCAAAACAATAAACGTTTCGAGACAAACTTAAACCCGTTAAACTACAAGTATTTTGATATGAAAGGAGTAGTATCAATTGCACTAAAATTGTTGCATTATCTAAAAACAAGAATTTATTTTTAAATGGACTGAAAACATACGACATTTATGTTAATGGAAATTATTTAATATTACCCCCCCCCCCAAATTAGATAATAGTACAGAAATTTTAAATTTATAATTTAAATATGGATGATTTATCATAAATATATTTAGAAGTAGATAAAGTGGTACAAATAAATACTTGGTCATACTAATAAGTTACGTTTTCCTGTTCAAAATAGATTTCGTTTCAAGTATTATTCACAAAACTAAAAAAAATATCTATTATTAATCCAACTAGTAGGTAACCCGTGCTCTGCACGGGAATCTATTCTGTTAATGTTTTTTGTATTTTCTTTTTTTGATGTTTTTAATTGATAAATTAACATAATAATTTTATTTGACAATATATGTATATTTTAAATTAATCAAAATATTTTCATAGCTTTGGTTGTACATAGTTGTAATAAATATATTTTTTAATTAATTTAGAAGTACATTTAAGTCTGTTGTATGAATATTTCAAAAAACCTAATGGTATTAATAGTAATAGTTAACATATATAGTAACTATTATGATAAAATAATATAATTAATAGTAATAGTTAATATATATTGTAACAATTATGATTAACTAATATTATTACTAATAATAATTAACTTATATAGTAACTATTATAGTTAACAATTATATTTAACTATTATAATTAACTAATACTATTAATAGTATTAGTTAGTTATAATAGTTAAATATTACTCCTTACGTCCCGGAGTAAGAGTCCTATCTCCCATTTGCAAGGAAATTAAAAAATGATGGTAGTAAAGTAAATGTTGTGAGTGTAAAAGTAAATTAGGAGAGAGAATGAGTGGGAGTGAATAATAAGTTGATTGATTTTGTGAGTATAAAAGTAAAGTAGGAGAGAGAATGGCTGTGATGAATAGTAAATATTCTTTGTCATTTTAGGAAAAAGACTTTTACTCTGTGACGTATCAAAATAGAAAGTAGGACTCTTACTCTGGGACGTAGGTAGTAATAGTTAACTATAATAGTTAACTATTACTATTATAAGTATTAGTTACTATAATAGTTAACTATATTAGTTACCTATTATAGTGCCAATTACTATTATAAGTATTAGTTACTATAGTAGTTAACTATAATAGTTATTATAGTAACTATTACTATTATAAGTATATAGTTAACTATTATTATAGTTAATTTAGCTATATTAGTTACTTATTATAGTAACTATTACTATTATAAGTATTAGTTACTATAGTAGTTAACTATAATAGTTACTTATTATAGTAACTATTACTATTATAAGCATTAGTTACTATAGTAGTTAACTATATTAGTTACCTATTATAGTAACTATTACTATTATAAGTATTAGTTAACTATAATATTTAACTATAATAGTTACCCTATATAGTAACTAATACTATTAGCTAATACTATTAGCTAAGAAAAAGAATTTGAAAAGTCTCTTATTTATAAGAGTGATAATGATGTGGCAACACCAAATGCAACCTATCTCTAAGACTTGTCTATGTGGCAACACCATGGCTCTCCTCACCAACTTTAATATATATAGATATATATAGATTTAATTACTAAAGTATTAAATTATTAATTATCTCTTCCACATGCATTAATTTCACAATAAAATAATCAATAAATTACAACATGTTCCACTATAAAGGAAAAATAATAATTAATATTTTTACACAAAATTGATAAGTATTTGAACAAAATTGGTTGATAAGTATTTGAACAAAATTGGTCCAAAATTAATTGATATTTACACGGGAGAGAGTATTCACCTTTTATATTCTTTTACCAAAAATATTTCTACATAGTTATTCATTTTTATAGGTTAGTGTACAATTGTTTAACGAGAATATATTAATATTTTTAACATATTTTAGACCGAAAGGAGAACACATTTTTTAGATTTGGATAAAAAAATTTCTTAAGTTTTGTGATTTACCATACAAAAATAATACAAATTATTCAATTTGAATTATTTATTCTGATTTGATCATCTAAATAAAGAAAATGTGTTGTATCATAAGAGTTACTTTCTCTATTTTCAAATTATTACAGTAAGTTAGTACATAATATAGTGTATGAGAGAAAATTAAAAAAATTATATTTACCATTTTCTTATTAGTTTGCGCTAATAGTGATTTTTATTAAATTTAATGAAACTCCCAAAAAAATGGATAAACGTCTAATATATTTTTGTAGGAAAAGAAAGGGAGAATTAAAAAGGGAATTTGGAGTAGGGTAGTAATCATTTGGCAGTCACGTTTACAGAGAAAATGCTGAATTTTACGAGAAAGTGCTACCATTATTTCAACAAAAACGGAAAAAAGATTGTGTAAATAGAAAAAACATTGTGCAAATAGAAATCCCTTAAAAAAATGGTGGATCTTGTGGGAATCTATGAGGAGTACATCCAAGGCACAATAGCTTCGGTGGAAATCTATATATATATATATTAAAGTTAGTGAAGAGAGATGTGGTGATGCCACGTGGACAAATCATGGAAGAATCTTGCATTTCGTGATGCCACATCATCACTATCCTAAAAGTGTGTGACTTTTGATATTCTCATTATTAGCTAATACTATTAGCTCATAATAATAGTTATGATATGAGTTAACTATTACTATTAATAGTAATAGTTAACTATAATAGTTACTATACAAGTTAACTATTACTATTAATAGTATTACTTAACTATAATAGTTAATATACAAGTTAACTATTACTATTAATAGTATTAGTTAACTATAATAGTTACTATACAAGTTAACTATTACTATTAATTGTTGGAGTAGAGATCCCTCAAAGAAACAAAGAGAAGAAAATCTGGAGCAGGATTCCAGGCGGGCGCCTGGTATTGACCAGGCGGGCGCCCGGTTTGGGCAGAAACTCTGGTTCCTGGAATAGACAAGTAAGCGGGCGCCTGGACCCCTACAGGCGGGCGCCTGGAATGTCGGGGAAGTGCAGATTTTCGGGATTTCTCTTATGTTTAGGTTTAGGTCTTACTCTTGGTTTGCTATATAAACAATGTTCCGCCCCCATACTCATTCTAACTCAGATTTAACATATTATAGTGCAAGATCCTGGCTTGGTAGTGCCCCCAGACGTAGTCAAACATATTGACGAACTGGGTAAACAATTTCTGTGTCTTTTCTTGCTTTGATTTCTTGTGCTTTGTTTGTGTGCTCTTATTGTTCTTGTGGGTTTGCTTGGGTAGTGGAGGGCCATATCCACAACAACTGGTATCAAGAGCTCTGGTTGGAGGTCAGGGTTAATCGTAAGATTGGTTTATCAAGCGATTGGGTGTTGTCAAGCAATCAAGAATGGGCAAGGACAAACAGGCGGTTGAGAAATTTGATGGTTCTGACTACGGGTTTTGGAGGATGCAAATAGAGGATCTCTTGTACAACAAAGATCTCTATAAGCCTCTAAAGGGTGTCAAACCGGAAGGAGAAAAGCAAGAAGATTGGGATCTCATGGATCGGAAGGCCCTAGGGGTGGTTAGATCTACTTTGTCAAAGTGGATCGCGAAGACTACCAAGAAGGCGAAGACCACAAAGGAGCTATTGGATTATCTTACTGAGAGATTTGAAACTCCATCTGCTGCAAACAAAGTTGATTTGATACGCAAGATGGGTAGTCTCAAGATGCAAGAGGGAGGATCCTTAGCTAAGCACATCGATGAGTTTATGGATGTTATAGACTCATTGACTGCGCTGGATATTACGTTTGATGATGAGGTTCATGCGTGCTTGTTGCTAGTGTCTTTACCAGGAAGTTGGAGCGGTACGGTGACAGCGATCAATGCTTCAGCGGGTAAGAACAAGTTGAAGTATGATGATGTTAAGGATTTCTTGTTGGGCGAGGAAAATCGTTTGAAGAAGTTGGGGACATCGTCTACTTCGGGATCGGCCTTAGCTACTACTAGCAGGGGAAGGCCGGGTACTAGCAATAAGGGGAGAACTGAATCAAGGGAAAACGTAGTGGGTGGTAAGGGCAAGGCCGTGGAGATTAGAGATAAACCAAGGGTTGCGAAAGGATCGGTGCAGTGTTATCATTGCAAGGAGTTAGGACACTACAAGAAGGATTGTCCCAATCGTGGGGGCAATTCGGTGAATGTGACAGTCGAAGGTGATGATGTACTGGTTCTGAGTGTTAGTAGTGCACTAGAATCATGGGTGCTGGATTCGGGGGCATCATTCCACTCTTGCGGGCATGCAGAAGAGATGGAGAATTATACTTCCGGTGATTTCGGTAAGGTCTATCTGGCGGATGGCGAGCCTTTGGAAATCAAGGGGAAGGGGGATGTCAGAATAGGAGCATCGGACGAGAAGGTCTTACATCTGAACGGGGTCAGGCACATTCCGGGTTTGAAAAAGAACCTATTATCAGTTGGGCAATTGGACGAAGAAGGTTACAAGGTAACATTCGGCTGCAGGAACTGGGTTATTACCAAGGAGGATCGTGAGATCGCTCGGGGTGATAAGGAGGGGACACTGTATTTGGCGAATAACACCAAGGATAGTATCGCGGTGGCGTCAGCCAAGGGTGATACTGATTTGTGGCACTGTCGATTGGGTCACATGAGTGAGAAGGGGATGAAGATACTTTGTTCAAAGGGACTACTACCGGGTTTGAAGACAGTCGACGTGGGGATCTGCGAAGATTGTGTGTTTGGCAAACAGGCGAGAAGTAATTTCTCGAGGACAGGTAGAGCTTTGAGGGAAGCAAAGTTAGAACTAGTTCACACGGACTTGTGGGGACCATCTCCGGTAACTTCTCTGGGTGGTGCGTCATATTACATGACCTTCATTGATGATTCAACAAGGAAGGTCTGGGTTTATTTCTTGAAACACAAAGATGAGGCATTCGAGGTGTTTAAGAAATGGAGGGCCTTGGTGGAGAATCAGACGGGACTTAAGCTTAAGTGCTTGAGATCAGATAACGGAGGGGAGTATGAGCTCGGGGAGTTTAAGGAATATTGTGCAGCGAATGGGATTCGTATGGAGAAAACTCCAAAGGGCACACCACAACACAACGGGGTTGCAGAAAGGATGAACAGGACATTGAACGAGCGGGCTAGAAGTATGAGGTTGAAGTGTGGACTTCCGAAGACGTTTTGGGCATATGCAGTTGACACGGCGGCTTTCTTGATCAATAGGGGACCATCGGTACCATTGGGGAATGGAATTCCAGAGGAAGCATGGAGTGGCAAGCAGGTAAATCTGTCCTTTCTTCGCATATTTGGCTGCGTTTCATATGTTCATATTGATTCTGCTGATAGAACTAAGTTAGATGCAAAATCTGTAAAATGTACGTTTATTGGGTATGGTGGGGATGACTTCGGGTATAAGTTTTGGGATGACCAAAACCATAAAATTATTCGTAGTCGAGATGTGGTATTCAATGAACAGGTATTGTACAAGGACAGAAAGGGGGCATCTGATGATATTAGTTCGGAACCGGAGGTTGTAGAGGTGGATATTCCAGACTCGGGTGGGAGCAGGATGGTTCATGATGAACAAGGTCAGGGGGTCACTGAAGATGAACCACATACTCCGGAACCGGATATTCCGCTGCGTAGATCCAGCAGGTTGCGTGGATCACCTGACAGGTATACTCCTTCAAATTACTATTTGTTGTTGACAGATAGTGGGGAACCAGAATGTTATGTGGAGGCTGTTCGTAGTTCACTTTGTGATAAGTGGAAGGCTGCGATGGATGATGAGATGGACTCATTAAAAGCCAACAAAACTTGGGAGTTGATTAGACTGCCTAAGGGGAAGAAGGCATTGCATAACAAGTGGGTTTACCGGATCAAGGAGGAAGCAAACGGCAGTAAGCGTTACAAGGCAAGGTTGGTTGTAAAAGGGTTTCAGCAAAAGTACGGTATTGACTACACCAAGGTATTCACTCCTGTTGTGAAGATGACCACTATCAGAATGGTTCTGGGGATAGTAGTGGCGGATAACTTGTTGCTGGAACAGATGGATGTAAAGACGGCCTTTCTTCATGGTGATTTGGAGGAAGAAATTTACATGGTACAACCAGAGGGTTACTTGTCTAAGGGTAGCAAGGAACTGGTTTGCAGGTTGACTAAGAGCTTGTATGGCCTTAAACAAGCTCCTAGGCAGTGGTACAGGAAGTTCGATGGATTCATGCACGATATTGATTTTATCAGATGTGAGGCGGATCATTGTTGCTACTTCAAGAACACGGACGATGGGTATATAATCTTGCTGTTATATGTGGATGACATGCTAATAGCGGGCTCTAGCAGTAGAGAGGTAAACAGATTGAAGGCTCAGTTGTCAGAACGGTTCGAGATGAAGGATTTGGGGGAGGCCAGAAAAATCTTGGGCATGCGGATTGACCGGAATAGGGAGTTGGGTAAGTTGGTTCTTTCACAAGCAGAATACGTTGAGAAAGTCTTGACAAGGTTTTGCATGGAAGAGGCGAAGCCAACAGGGACACCATTGGGTATGCATTTCAAGCTATCCGAGAAGGACTCACCTAAGGGCAAAGAGGAGCGTGACAAGATGGAGAGGACTCCATATGCTTCGGCAGTGGGGAGTCTAATGTATGCAATGGTGTGTACAAGGCCGGATATTGCACATGCGGTGGGACTAGTCAGCCGGTACATGGGCAATCCTGGGAAGCAACATTGGGAAGCGGTTAAATGGATCCTGCGCTACTTAAAGGGTACTGCTGGTAAGGCTCTATGTTTCTCAAGCAAGGAGGTCGTGTTAGCGGGTTATGTGGATGCGGATTTGGCATCAAGTGATCTTGATAAGAGGAGGAGTACCACGGGTTATGTTTTCACATTGGGTGGTACGGCTATCTCCTGGGCTTCTAAATTGCAGAAGATCGTGGCTCAGTCGACTGCGGAAGCAGAATATGTGGCAGTGACAGAGGCAAGCAAAGAGATGGTATGGTTGCAGAACTTCTTAGGTGAACTTGGGAAGACGCGAAGTGGTAATGCTCTCTACAGTGACAGTCAGAGTGCAATACATTTGGCTAGGAATCCGGCGTTTCATTCTAGGACGAAGCACATTGAGCTGAGGTTTCACTACATCAGGCATCTCTTGGAGAGGAAGATCTTAAGGCTGGAGAAGATCTTGGGATCGGAGAACCCGGCTGACATGTTGACCAAGGTGGTAAACCTTGAAAAGTTGAAGCTATGCATAGCTTCAATTGGGCTTGGAGAATAAGAGAGGAGGAAGGCACTACCATGATCGAGGTGAGCACTAGGAAGACACCAAGGATGAGTTGAAGACGGATACGGGGTTTGTATATGCGGTTGATCTCTAGGTGGGAGATTGTTGGAGTAGAGATCCCTCAAAGAAACAAAGAGAAGAAAATCTGGAGCAGGATTCCAGGCGGGCGCCTGGTATTGACCAGGCGGGCGCCCGGTTTGGGCAGAAACTCTGGTTCCTGGAATAGACAAGTAAGCGGGCGCCTGGACCCCTACAGGCGGGCGCCTGGAATGTCGGGGAAGTGCAGATTTTCGGGATTTCTCTTATGTTTAGGTTTAGGTCTTACTCTTGGTTTTCTATATAAACAATGTTCCGCCCCCATACTCATTGTAACTCAGATTTAACATATTATAGTGCAAGATCCTGGCTTGGTAGTGCCCCCATACTCATTGTAACTCAAGATTCCAGGCGGGCGCCTGGTATTGACCAGGCGGGCGCCCGGTTTGGGCAGAAACTCTGGTTCCTGGAATAGACAAGTAAGCGGGCGCCTGGACCCCTACAGGCGGGCGCCTGGAATGTCGGGGAAGTGCAGATTTTCGGGATTTCTCTTATGTTTAGGTTTAGGTCTTACTCTTGGTTTGCTATATAAACAATGTTCCGCCCCCATACTCATTGTAACTCAGATTTAACATATTATAGTGCAAGATCCTGGCTTGGTAGTGCCCCCAGACGTAGTCAAACATATTGACGAACTGGGTAAACAATTTCTGTGTCTTTTCTTGCTTTGATTTCTTGTGCTTTGTTTGTGTGCTCTTATTGTTCTTGTGGGTTTGCTTGGGTAGTGGAGGGCCATATCCACAACATTAATAGTATTACTTAACTATAATAGTTACTATACAAGTTAACTATTACTATTAATAGTATTACTTAACTATTATAGTTAATATGTATGTTAATATATTACTATTAATAGTATAAGTTAAGTATTACTATTAATAGTAATAGTTAACAATAGTAGTTACTATACAAGTTAAATATTAATATTAGTAGTATTAGTTAACTATAATAGTTAATATATTAGTTAACTATTACTATTAATAGTATTAGTTAACTATAATAGTTACTATATAAGTTAATTGTTACTATTAATAGTATTAGTTAACTATAATAGTTACTTTATTAGTTAGTTTTTACTATTAATAGTATTAGTTAACTATAAATAAGCTATATACATTAACTATTACTATTATTAGTATTTGTTAATTATAATAGTTATTATATAAGTTAAATTATTAATTAATCATAATAGTTACTATATCTATTAACTATTACTATTAATAGTATTAGTTTATTATAATAATAATTATATAAATTAATCATTGCTATTACTATCAATAATATTATTTAATTATAATAATAGTAATTATATAGATTAATTATTATTATTATTATTTTTAGTTAAAATGATAATTACTATATTAGTTAACTATAGTTAAAATATTATTTTTAAGATATAGTATTGGTTTCCCGTGCAGAGCACGGGTTACCCGCTAGTCTGTGATAATAATCCAAAGAATTCAACAATCCAAAATGCAATTGGCATTGGAAATGGATATGGAATCAGTTTAAGCTTTTGTGATGTGGGTTTTGCGTGATTGAAATTGTCATTATTTTCTTCAAAAATATGCAGTTGATGGAATCCGGGAGCTTCACGATTGTTGTTGTTGGTGCCTTGGTAGTGGTGGGATGGGTTTTAGTTGGCGTTGCTGGGTGTTGGGTTAATGGTGATGGCCGATGGGTGAGATGATTTTAACTATTTAAAAAGTACACACTTTTGTCCATTTAGAAACATAACAAAATTTAGCTCCTTCAAAATTTCGTTACTTTATTTGTTAAATATGTAATGGGTGTTAGTTTTTATATTTTTCCGTTAATAAAGATAACGGCGTTAAATTTTGGGTATAAAATGACACCATTTTTTCAAGTATGATGGTAAAAATAAAAAAAATAAAGTTCGATGGTAAAAATGAAACACGACCCAAAGTACAATGGACTAAAACGGAGTTTTCCCTCTCAATAATGAAGTTTGGGACAAAAATGAATGAGCTGGCTAAATTTTAGTGTTATTCATTTTTTTTCATATGAATATATAGAAATAGGTGCACCAATCTAGTGTAGTGGGGTCCAAATCTAGTACTACCATCTGCAGTATCAAATCAGTCCCAAATAGCCAATAAGGTTCTTTGATGCCAAAATGTCCTTACTAATGAGACAAGTAGAGATGCTCATGGCCATCTGATTTGCTTTGATCTTTAGTGAGAAAAATGTGGGACCCACTTTTCCTGATAGCTCCCATTCCATGCATATGCAAACATACATTGAGACAATTGGCCCTTAGTAGACAACAATTGCCCTACCCATTAGATTTCTCTACAGAGTAAAATCAAATTGTAACCCCAATGTTGTAGACAAGACATGACTGTCCTTAAACAGCATGTGTCTTCAAAACCCCATTTTTATTTTTATTTTATTTTTTATGACATAGATCTAGTTGTCGATGATTGCGCTCCTATAATCTTAGGGTCTATGAGCTACCCACTCGGATCCATAGACAAGTAAATCCGGGGTCTAATCTCAGTCGTCAAGTTGATAACACATCTTCTTCTTGTTATGGCTTTTGGTACATCACTTGGAGAGAATGAATGGTATATGAAGGGGTAGTTTAGGAAGAATGTGATGGTTAGTGAGGGCATTTTGGTCTTAAAATTTTGTACTTCCGAAATTCGTAATCGTATGGAAATTGTCATTTCATTTCATGATCAAAAATGCTTTTCGACCTATCGATTTTATAGACAGTCCCGATTATATGTTAAAGCAATATTGCAAATTGATGTAGCAGTTCCAAATCCATCAAATGATTGGAGCATATACTTGATGACAGTAGATTAGATTTTATAGACAGTCCCAATTATACGGTAAAGCAATGTTGCAAATTGATGCACCAGTTCCAAATCCATCAAATGATTGGAGCATATACTTGATATACTTGATGATAATAGATGTAAAAGTGTATGCAAGAAAAATCTAGAAGGATATTAATTTGGTGTGGATTGATGTTCAAGAGAGGGTAGTGTGAGGAGTCAATTCATAAGGGAGTTGTTCATGAAGACTCCATTATTGTGAAAATTGTCTGCTCTTTCATCTTTGGAAAATAAAGAATTAGAAAAAAATGAAATGGTCCCACTTTATGTTTTCTTGATTACTTCATCTTTCATCTACTTCAATCACCATTTATAACTGTTGTAACATACGTTTTTGATGTTTTATTACATTTAATAGTCCGGATTGAGATATTAGACTTCTATTTTAATTTAAAATTTCGGATTAATTTAATTTTATGTAACTATCATGTACATACATAATAACAAAAAACGCACACCTCATCTCAAAAACAAACAAATACTCCGTAATTCAGACAACTTGATTGATGTGACTGAACAATAAATCTTTAGTTGCAGCAGCCAGCAGTTCTACATCGTCTGCAACCTAACAGCAAATCGTCAGTTGACGCAGTTTCACATCGTTTGCAACCTAACCGCAAAACTTCCGTTGACGCAATTCCAAATAGGGTTCAATCACTTATTTGATGATTGTACATAAATCAGACACAGAATTGTGCTGGCATCCACTCATTGGTTTATTATTTTTCATCATAAATAAACATATGATGAGAATCTATCAGTCCCTACCTCTCTCCACTTGATGGCTAATCAGACATGTTTATGCAAGATTTGACCCACTTTAATCCCCTCTACTTATCATCATTATCAGTTTCATTAACATTAATAACCCTCCTTAGGTTAATCCTCTCTCTCTCTCTCGGCATCATTGTCTTTTTATTGTGATAAGTTGCGATCCCTCATAAAAAATTAAAGGTAACAATGAAGTAAAATAAAAATAAGATTAACTTTTCAAGACAGAAAATGCATATTGACACCATAATTCTATTTTTGTTTTATTTTTTCTTGTAAACAAAACTCGCACTTGATAAGTTATAAATAAAATAAAATAAATTTTGCATACCCCATCAATATTTGGTAGTGTATTATAAATAATCATTGGTTCTCATATCACTATGTTGGTGATAATTGGTGATCATAGACCATCTAATTTTGGAGGCCCATAAAAAAGATTATTTTATTTGGTCATGATATCATCAACCTCCAACTAATCTTTTCCCACAAATGCTTAAGAGGAGATGACTACCAAATAGGATTAACATTTGCTATGATGTGATCCCTCCGTCCCACCACAAGTGAGACCAATTTGTGGGGTACATATTTAAGAAAAAGTTAGTGGATCTGTGGTAGAAAATGAAGAGAGAGAATGAGTGGCGTAAATAATAGTGTTGGTTGAATAAAATGAGTGGTGGAAAATGAAGAGAGAGAATGAGTGGGGTTAAATTGTGAGGTTGGTTGAATATAAATATATTAAAACATTTCCATTTTGGGCAGTCTCACATGTAGTGGGACTGACTGAAAAGGAAATTAGTCTCACTTGTGGTGTGACGGAGGGAGTATGTGTCACTTTACTCGGTTTCAGTATATTAAAATTGGGTTTTTATCACTTTAATACAGAAGCTCAATACGGGCTAAGTCAAACTCATCATTAAATTGGGCTGACTCTGATAGCATATTAGAATTGAGTCATCATCCTTTTAAAATGCCTTATTTAAGGGGTGAGGTTAGTCAATCTATATAGTGGATCAATTTTATTTTTCAAGTTGACGTGTGATATATGGAACTTTAACATTTAGTTATCAGTTCCGATTTAAGTCATAAGGTTTATTTTATAAAACATCATTGTATGAGATTAAAATCTTTACTGATATCAGTTTTTTGGCTGATTTAATTTCAATTGATGGTTAATCAAAAAATGTCTCATTATTTATGTTGAAAATATGCATTGGAATCAATATGCGTATTGGTTAAGGATATGTCTGCAACAAATTCGGTAATTCCTAGGACTAAGAATTCTGAAATCCTTTTGGAAAGGGATTAAGGACTTAGTTAAGAATAAGGATTGTGGTGTCCTTATTAGAATAAAGTTGCTTTCTCCCCAAGTAAAATGAAATACTTTTGTTACAAGGATTGATGTTTAATTAGATTTCTTATTGGTACAAAGAATTGTTCAAGAAGTAGGAAAGTTATTTTCTAATGAGAATAGAAATTACTTGTACACAAGAAATATGATTCATTTTCCTTTAAAGTTTTAGTTATTTATAACTATATATACAACCCTTCACCTAGCATAATAATCAACTTGTAAACTTGTCAACTAGAACTAGAACTAGAACTAGAACTAGAACTAGAACTAGAACTAGAGAGCAGTTCAAGAAATTAGATAGAAGTTCGAAATCTGTAATTCTAGATCTAGGCTGGCATAGTAAGGAATTATTGTGATCAATAATTCGTGCAACTATATTAGTGATATTTGTATCTAAGATTGTCAGTTGATAAGTAATATATATTCCCCCCGCCCGTGGATGTAGCCAAGTTGGTGAACCACGTAAATATGTTTTCTTGCGTTTGATTTACTTTTCGCTATCAAGTATTGTTTATTGCTCTAACAATTTAAATTATGACCGATCATTACAACACAAAATTTTGAGAAAAACGTGTTTTCAAAAAAACGCGGTGGCCTTTTTGTAAATATGTGGAACTTTTTTAAACAATGCGCGGTAACATTTTTGTAAATAATCAGAAATTCTCAACGGTTCTGGATATCAATATAAACCTTCTGGATATGAGATTGATAGCCAGAACCTTTGAAAGTAATAGCCAGAAGGGTCATTTTTGTAAATAATCGAAACTTCCAAAGGTTCTGGATATCAATATGCCTTCTGGATATGAGATTGATAGCCAGAACCTTTGAAAGTGATAGCCAGAAGGGTCCTGAATATCAATATAAAGCCCTCTGGATATGAGATTGGTAGCCAGAACCTTTGAAAGTGATAGCCAAAAGGTTTTTTCTGATTTTTTTTTTAGAATAACAGAAGTGTTAATTGATAGCCAGTGACAATGTTTAGGATGACCAGTTGCTGTGTTACGAAGGTCCAGTGAGTGTGTTGAGGACTGCCAGATGATTTTGAAAAATACGTTTTTCTAAACACTAGGAAAAACACGTTTTACAAAAGACCAACTCTCATTACAACTAAATCTATACTATAGTATTTTAAAGTTGACCAAAACCACTATGGGAATGACACATAAGTAACAAAAGGGTTTCTCTTGATCGTGAGGCTTCCATGTGGATGATTGTTCAAATTCCAAAGTCTTTTGACATTCGGCTACGTAGATAATATGAGTAGTTGATAACAATAGGTATGGAATGGATACTATTGAATCACTTTTCTCTTTACATAAGTTGTATAGAAAACATATATAAAGAGAAGAGTATTCTATAAGAACATGTTAATATCTAATAGAACTCATACTTATATATATAGAATAGAAGTATACATTAGGTAGGTTGTGCATTTAAAGGTGTGACTTTTGACTTTTCAACTAATCAAACTTTATTAATCAAATAATATGATAAAACTAAATGCACTTTAAGCTGGTGCATGAATTACATTAAAAGTGTGAAATTTCAATTGATCAAATTTCATTAATCAAATGATAGGATAAGACAAAATGCATTTCAAGTTAGTGAATGAATTACAATAATTACACCTAAATGAAATAAACTAATAAAGAATATGAAAGATTATATATATTTATTTCAAACATATTTTTTGTAATTCTCCATTCAATACCTACATTAGCTTGAAGATGAAAGGACCTAAATGACTCTTAATTTTGGGATACATATGGTCTTTCCACGGAATATATAAAATTAAAACGGAATATTGTGTTTATTGTTGTATGACATGAAAGACTTTCTCCTACTTCTCTTCTTCTTTATACATTCATGTCAATTGTTCCCATTTTTTTTAACATTCTATTTCTCAGTCTATGTATATGGTTTAATTTAGCTTTCACTAATTTCTCACAAATTTTTTTTGTTTCTTTTCCTTTAGGTTGGGAAGATAGTTCTTGGACAAATTTTGATGAGGAAGAATACATTAGTTTGATTGAGAAAAATTGCATCATTTAAGTAAGTTTCACCTCTATAATTTTTGCATATATTATCTCATTAGATTTCCGCTTATCATTTTATTTTACTATTACCTCCGTCCAAAGTAAGTATTTATTTGTTCTCTTCATCAAAAAAACAAAAAATATTTATTTTAAGACGGAATAAGTTTGATTTTACTTTACCCACCAAACTTCTTAGGTATGTGAAGTACTTAGATTTATTTATACAAATTCGTTATAGAACCTGAAAAGGTCGACATAATTTATTTTTTTAATTGATTTGAATATAACCAATTGGTTATTTTTATGATATTTGTTATTTGAATTTAGTTCTGATTTGAGTTTAAAAAATTATTTTACATTTTGGTGAGTTATCCTTTTAATTGCTATGTCTATATATTTGCCTTTTTATCATAATTTTATTTGAGAGTTAATTTTGGTCTTCGTTGATGTTTTATATATTTTGATTATGTTTTACTAATTAATTTTAATTTATTCTTTATCTTTTACTCCAGATTATGTTTTGGAGTTGTAGATTTTAATACAAATTATGTATATATCAATGTAATATAATTGCAAGTATTAAGTTGCAAAAATGAGTTATCAAGTTATATGAACTTCACATCCATTTTCAACTAGAACTTTTTCTTATTTTTATGTTATTATAAATTTTTTTCTTAAATTTTTTATTGTTTAGTGATCCAATTTTCTTGATGAAAATATATAATTTACTTCATTTGTCTTTATATACTTAGAGAGGTAATTATTCAATATATTTAATTTATAATTTTTATTATAAATATCAAATTAATTATATAAATTAAGTTTGCATAGACACATATACACTTTCTATCCCACCATATGAAACTTTACAAAAAGTCCTCTTCATATTTATAAATTACTGATTGATTCATGAAAAGATTATTACTTTATACTATCAAGATAATACTTAATAAAAAAAAACCACTCATATTTTTTAATTATCAAATGATGTCGGTCTGCTAGATCCCTTGCGAAGCACGGGATTGTTGCTAGTAACAAATTAATCATAGCCGCAGTTTCAGTCTCTGCCACAATAGGATTTCAAAATCAATGGCCCATTTGGTGATATGCAAATCTTGGATTAACCTCACCACAAAAAGAATCAAAACACAAAGGGTCATGCTTTAATTATTCAACAAATGATAATAATGATGATTAACTTTTTCTATCCTAGCTATCAACCCAAAAGAGCTTCAAAGATAACATTGCTGATTTAAGTACGTTATCTATGAGTATCTAGCCTCACTTTAAAAAGGCTTATGACCAAACCACAACCCGTTTAACTATAAATAAAATACTAATCATCATCTCAATGCTATGTGTGAAGGAATCTAGAGGTCTAGTCCTAGAAAATAGAGAGTTTTCTTTTTCTTTGTACATTTTATTTTACACAAAATCATTCAAAATTTTGTTTTCCGACCATCTACAATCAACACCAATTTCCATTCAACACCCACTTTATCCTTCCACATCATCTTCTCTCTCTTCCAACTCATCCATTCAACACTCATTCAACTTTTAACCCTACAATGGTTTGCTTATTCCCCCATTCAACACCTTTCCCTCTCATCATCTTATACCCCACCACTTAAAATTTATTTTATATTCTTTATTTTTATGATTAGTAAAATAATAATAATAATAATAATAATAATAATCAATTATAATTTTAAAAAAATACTTCACACTTAATTATTTTTTTGTAATTGTAATTAAATAAATTGAGGGTTTTTTGAGTGTTGAAATGGTTATTATTGGGATCCATTTCACTAAAAAGAGTTTTCTTTTTTGTATCCAAATCAAATGAAACTTGCATCTAGTTATAGAGATTTTTTTTAATGAATTTTGGTGTAAAATAAAAAATAAAAAAAAAATCATTTACTGTAAAATAATTGAGCTCAAATAATTAGGATGAGAAATTAAATCGGAAATTTCATGAACTAATGGGGAGTTGCCAAGTGTCACAACCAGAAAAAAGGAAAAAAAAGCCAGCGCTGGGCCGTTGACGCGCCTTGATGGGCGCGTGTTCTACACGCGCCGTTTCGGCCCTATCAGGAGGCGACGCGTGGCAAGTGGCTGGCCTCTTTTTTCCATTCAACCGGTGTTGAATCCATTCAACTCCTCCTCCCATTCAACACACATTCAACACACCATTGTACCCATTAAACACCACCATTCATGTTTAATCCCCATTCAACACCCCCATTGTACATGAATACTAAGAAACGACGGATTTTTTAGAGTTGTATGCTTTCAAATCGTCAAGTTGTTTGTTTGATCAGGCATATAATTAACTGAGAATGACAGACTAACAACAAAACTAACGATTTGAAAATTAAGTCGTGAGCTGGAACAGACCCCTCCCAATTTACGACTTGATTGTTACTTGGGTCCCAAGTTACAAGTTAAAATTGTTAGATCGTTGCTTAAAATTATCAGTCAATCACTTAAAACCCCCAGTGAAACACATCATGGAATTAACAATTTTAAGCGATCTTACAGTTATAATTAGTTGTATAATGACAGTTTTAAAGCTCTAAAAAATTATGTTTTCCTAGTGTTATGAAAAACTGATTTATCATAAAACTAGCGCTTCATTTTAAGTGTTCTTTTTTTTTCCCCCCCCAATCTCAATCATTTTCTTTTTAACAACAATAAAATATAGTACAAACCGACACTTAGAAAAAAGTTATAAATATGTCTTTAATGAAAATATTATATACATAGTTAAACACGCGGTGAATCTGGCGATTTTACGTGATAAACTTACAATGTTACATAGTGAGTAGTGATGGTTTTAAAACCCTAAGAAATATGTTTCCTATTGTTACAAAAATTTGATTTTTCATAAAAATTTACTCTTTATTTATCAAAAAGAAAGTTCGAATAAATACGGAATCACTTGATTCCCGGGAGAAATAGTAGTCTTGGCCATTTACATCACTTGCCTCCACATTTCATAAAATAGTTATGCTAGAGATATAAACAGTCATGGATAAGTATGAGATATGATCCTTCCCAGTAGGCTAAGAGTGAGGTTAATCGTTTTTTTTTTTTTTTGTCCTTTTATTTCAATCATGTTTTTTTTTTCCTTTTTAACATCAATCAACTATAGGTCAAACCGGCATATAACTTTAGGGCATATATATGTCTTTTACTAGAATATTATATAATTTCTCTCGTTTTGTGCAAAATTCTTCATTTTTTTTAAAGGTTTATTTCAATCTTGGCTATTTCCCATTTAACATCAATAAACTATAGGTCAAACCGACACTTAAAAAAAGTTCATAGATATGCCTTTGATGAGAATATTATATACTATTTCACTTGTTACATGTAAACAGACAATTAACCGAATAATTACAGTTTGATAATGACATAGTACCTATATTTTATCGTTCTCGTATCATTTTAGCAAGTAGCAACAATGAGATTTGAGGTGAATCAAAACCACACCTATCTAGGTGAGATATCATCGACATATAATTTCAAAGTAACACCAATCGTGATGAAATTGTCCTATTAATATAATTAACTTGTTGGTCCATCAATGTTGTGGGTAGCCATGAAATTAGGAGTAAAAGACAAAGGTAGTAATTTGATGTCAAATAATATAAGGTTTGTAGGGTCACAAAACCATGGAAGGCTACTTCAATTCTGTCAATAATCACAGTTGGGTTGTGCAAAGGTTGATGAATAGGTAGCTAGCTACATGTCCACTTGCCTTTATTTTGAACCTTAAGATTTGTGCCCTATTTTCCAACTGTTTTGCTTCTCATCCATCCATTTTCCCCTTCCCTCCCTCAAGTGCACATAGTACATACCATCCCCCCTATATATGAAGCCACATACTCCCTCGTACAATAATAATTGTCGTACAATAATAATTGTCGCAATCGCAAGTGACTAATCAAATATTTATGATTTAGACAAATAATTATGTACTTTGTATTAAAGATAATAGAGAGAATAATTTATTTTCATATATGAATTAATGTTTACAACCCCTATATATACATACTCTAGGAATAGTCTAGAACATTGATAAATACAAACTAACTTCATTAATTCTAGGCCTAAGAATAATCTAGAGATTACAATAAATATTGACAAGATATTTATTTATTCTTAACACGCCCCTGCAAGATGGACGATCCTTGGATAAGTCCAATCTTGGAGAATAATGAGAGAAAACGAGTACGATGTAACGGTTTGGTGAGAGCATCGGCAAGTTGATCTTTGCCGGAGATGTGTTGCACACGTAAGGTGCCCTGTTGAATTTGTTCATGGACGAAGTTAAAGGACAAAGCAAGATGCTTCATTCTGGAGTGAAAAACAGGATTTGCAGCATAGTGAGTGGCTCCAATGTTGTCGCAATATATGACTGGTGTAGCAGTTGGTGTGATCACACCAGTAGTGCATCAGAAAGTTCTGTGAGAAGATTTCGGACCTAAGTAATTTCAGCGGTGGTGTCAGCTACAGATTTGAACTCAGCTTCAGTTGAGGAGCGAGTAAGTGCTCGTTGTTTTCTAGATGCCCAAGAGAGAAGGTTTCGACCAAGGTAAACTAAATAGCCGGAGGTTGAGACATAATCATCCTTGTCACTAGCCCAATCCACATCACAAAAGGCATGAAGAGAGGAAGGGCTGTCACGATAAAGTTGTAGTCCTAAGTGCATCGTACCATGGAGGTAACGAAGAATTCGTTTTAAGGCAATCCAATGAGTATCTCTAGGGTTTTGCAAGAATTGTTTATTGACCGGGTAAGCAATGTCCGGACGAGTGATGGAGTGATATTGAAGACCACCTACAATGGCCCTATAGTCGGTGGGGTTGGGTATAGGAGAGCCCGAGGAGTTTATGAGAGGGTAGTAAGGAACCATTGGGGTGGGTAAGGGTTTGGACTCAATCATGTTGTGACGAGTGAGTAAATCATGAATGTACTTGGTTTGAGTGAGAAGGATTCCTTGGGCATTTGGTGTTACTTCAATACCCAAGAAGTAGGAGAGGGGCCCAAGGTCTTTGAGTGAAAACCGGGTGGAAAGGTTGGTGATGAAGGATTGAAGAAATTGTTGAGATGGACCGGTAATAATGATGTCATCTACATACACTAAGAGGTATAGAGTATGATGATTTTGGTTGTATATGAATAAAGAGGGATCAGCTAAAGAGGGTTTAAAGCCGGAAGAGATAAGGTGAGATTTGAGCTCGGTGCACCAAGATCGAGGTGCCTGTTTGAGGCCATAGATGGCTTTGGTAAGGCGATACACATGAGTGGGATTTTCTTCATCAACGAAGCCGGGGGGTTGAGGCATAAAAACAGTTTCATGAAGAGTGTCTTGAAGGAAGGCATTGTTGATGTCTAATTGACGAAGGGACCATCATTGGCTAAGGGCAAGGGAGAGAAGAATGCAGACGGTAACAGGTTTGACAACCGGACTGAAGGTGTCAGAGTAGTCCACACCAGGACGTTGATGAAAACCCTTGGCCATGAGATGGGATTTGTATTTTTGGATAGTGTTGTCGGGGTTGTATTTAATACGGTAGACCCATTTACAACCGACAATGTTTTGACGTGTCAAGAGGTGTAGACACGGTTAGTTTTAGGGTCAAGACAGTGGTAGGCGCTTTGGGTAGAAGAATAGCCAACAAAGATGCATGGGCTGGATTTAGGGGCAAGTTTGTGTGGGGTATAGGGTTTGAGCCAAGGGTAGCAGAGGGACCCAAAGCTAAGAAGCTTAGTGTAGTTGGGTTGAGTTTTAAATAGGCGAAGATAAGGGGAGTCATTGTTTAAGGTGGGGGTAGGCATACGGTTAATGAGGTAAACAGCCATGACAAGAGCATATGGCCAGAATGTAAAAGGAAGATTGGCTTGAGATAGTAGGGTTAGGCCGGTTTCAACAATGTGACGATGGCGGCGTTCGGCATAGCCGTTGTGTTCGGGAGTGTGTGGAGGTGAGGTGAGGTGAGTAATGCCATTTTGGAGAAATGATGGAGTTAGTTTTTGTTGGGTTTCGATCAAACATGCGCAGCGGAATTTAGCATTTAAAATTTTGAAACCCAAAGCCATGGAACCGTTCATATGATTAAATCAAATACAACATAAGAATAAAGGAATAAACTAACCCTTGATGGCTATCAAATTCTCTTGGTCTTTGGTGGAGGTTTGAAGACTTGATCACGATCACAAAGCTTGAACACGAACTTTGAAGATGATGATTTTCACCCTCTAGCGGTATCCACGCTTCGAACGAATATCAAAGGAGCTTCTTTGATCTTGGTTGCTAGACCAACAACTATGAAACACACTTTCACAATTTGATATGACTATATGGAATTTTTCTTTTGTGTATTATTTTGTTCTTCAACCAAAGATGTCTTAGAACAAAATAAAACCTCTCTCAAACTCTTTGGAGACTCACAAAAGGCTATCCCTGAAGTTCTGGCCGAACCCATCCTTTTATACACAAGCAAGACCTATTCCAAATAGGAATCTTGTGTCAAAAGACATTCCAAATCGAATTAGGAAAGTGCCAGTCGACAGTACTGTGCGGCCGCCCAAAAACCTCTGTGCGGTCGCACAACATTCTGAAACAAAACTGGTACATTTCTGAGCTAAGTGTGCGGCCGCCCAGTCCATTATGTGCGGTCGCCCACTTCCCAGAAAGTCCAGAATTTCCAAAATTCCAATGTAGTCCTTTTAAAGATTCGTTCTATTGTGTGTGGCCCTCTAGGATTATACTAAGTTGGAAATGAGCTCAAACATGATCCCATAAGATATGATTAGGTTCTAGCAAACCGTCATACCTACCCAAATAGTATAACTAGATACAAATTCGCATTCCTCTTAGAATATGTCACAATCCCTTTGTCCACGATGTCATTGAACACAAGTCATGGTCAAACAGTCAACTTGTTTTGTTCAATACTTTCTCGATTCCGAATATGTTGATAATCCAAATGACATTGATCCAATCAATTCATTTGAGTCCGGCCGAACATTTCATCAACATCATTCCTACGAGAGGCCCAAGCTTGACATCTCTCCGAGGAGGGACAAATTCATTTAGCTTATTATTCTTCCCTACGTGAATCCGATTATGCCAATCATACCCTTTATAACTACTCGGTTAAAAGTAGCGTTTGAATATGTCAAACATAATGTTCATCAAGTGGAAGACTATAATAACTTCATGTCTAAGGATTCAAATGACATAACTAATATGAGATATATGTATGACATAGACCATGACATAAATCTCATAGAGCGGGTCATGTCCAGTACCTTGTTCCAAACAAGTACCCATAAATCTAACATGATCATCCCATGATCATTTAGCCTTTATACTAGTGCTTAACAAGTACTAGGGACGGAGATTATTATAAGTAAACATGAACAACAATAATAATCAAAACATCTCTTTATTGATATGAAATAAATGATAACAATTACAACGTTTATTAAACGTGCCTAGGGCACCACTACCAACAATCTCCCACTTGCCCTAGGCCCAATCTCCCATATATCTAATACCCATGGACCTAACATGACCATCATGTTTAGCTTGTGGAAGTCCCTTTGTTAGCGGGTCCGCAACATTGTCATCAGTAGGTACTCTGCATATATTTACGTCTCCCCTATCAACGATCTCACGAATGATATGAAAACGCCTAAGTATGTGTTTGGATTTCTGATGTGCTCTTGGTTCCTTTGCTTGAGCAATAGCACCATTATTATCGCAATAAAGGTCTATTGGATTAGCAATACTAGGAACCACTTCAAGTTCAGTTATGAACTTCTTAATCCAAACAGCTTCCTTTGCAGCATCCGATGCAGCAATATACTCAGCTTCTGTTGTACAATCAGCGGTTGTACTTTGCTTGGAACTCTTCCAGCTTACAGCTCCACCATTTAACATAAACACAAAACCCGATTGCGATCGGCTATCATCTTTGTCGGTTTGGAAGCTTGCATCCGTGTAAGCATTTACAACGAGATCATCTTCCATTCCTCCATAGACCAAAAACGAGTCTTTAGTTCTTCTCAAGTACTTAAGAATCGCTTTTACAGCTATCCAGTGATTTTCGCCAGGGTCGGATTGGTATCTACTTGTCATGCTCAAAGCATAAGATACATCCGGCCTAGTACAAATCATGGCATACATGATGGACCCAATTTCCGAAGCATATGGAACATCATTCATTTTCTCACGCTCATCTTTTATCTTAGGACATTGAGTCTTACTTAGAGAAACTCCATGTAACACGGGCAAGGTGCCTCTCTTAGAATTTTCCATACTGAATCTTCTAATGACCTTGTCAATGTATGTACTTTGGCTTAAACCAAGTAGCCTCCTTGATCTATCTCTATAGATCTTAATGCCAAGTATATATGCGGCTTCACCCATATCTTTCATTGCGAAGCACTTTCCTAACCAAGTCTTCACAGACTAAAGTGTAGGAATGTCGTTTCCAATGAGCAATATGTCATCCACGTATAAAATAAGGAATAGCACTATGCTCCCACTAATCTTCTTGTATACACAAGGCTCATCTTCGTTCTTGATGAAACCAAACTCTTTGACCGATTCATCAAAACGGAGATTCCAACTCCTTGAAGCTTGCTTCAATCCATAGATGGATCTTTGCAATTTGCATACCTTAGAATCTTGTTCAAACCTTCTGGTTGTGTCATATACACATCCTCTTGGAGTTTTCCATTCAGGAAAGCGGTTTTGACGTCCATCTGCCATATTTCATAGTCATAATATGCGGCAATGGCAAGCAAAATTCTTATAGACTTGATCATTGCTACGGGTGAAAAGGTCTCATCATAGTCAATACCATGAACTTGCCTATAACCCTTCGCTACAAGCCTAGCTTTGTAAGTATGCACCTTCCCATCCATGTCAGTCTTCTTCTTGAAGACCCATTTGCATCCTATGGTTTTTACACCTTCGGGCGCATCAATCAAATTCCAAACTTGATTGTCTTGCATGGATTGCAATTCGGATTCCATGGCTCCAAGCCACTTGTCCGAATCAGGAGAAGACATCGCCTCTTGGTAGGTTGACGGTTCATCATTCTCAATGATTTCTACCTCATTACTATCCGTTACGAGAAATCCATATCTCTCGGGCTCAGATCGTAACCTACTAGATCTGCGAGATGCTTGTGTATTTTGAACAGGTTCCACAACTCCTTGTGGTTCTTGTTCTTGTTCCACTATTGGTTCAATGTTATTTTCTGGGTCTCGAATTTCTTCAAGATTTATTTTACTCCCACTGATTTCTTTGGAGAGAAACTCTTTCTCTAGAAAGACACCAGTTCGGGCAACAAACACCTTGTTGTCCTCTCGGTTGTAAAAGTAATATCCTTTAGTTTCCTTAGGATATCCCACAAAAATACATTTATCAGATTTGTGTGCTAGTTTGTCAGAGATAAGTCTCTTGACATAAACTTCGCAACCCCAAATCCTCATGAAAGATAAACTAGGTTTCTTTCCACTCCACATCTCATATGGAGTCTTTGGAACCGATTTAGTTGGAACTTGATTTAGTGTGAAAGCAGCAGTTTCTAGGGCGTAACCCCAAAAGGATATTGGAAGATCAACTTGACTCATCATTGATCGAACCATGTCTAACAAAGTCCGATTTCTCCTCTCAGACACACCATTCCATTGTGGTGTTCCGGGCGGAGTCAATTGTGAAACTATTCCACAATTCTTTAGATGATCGTCAAATTCTTGACTTAAGTATTCACCACCTCGATCTGATCGAAGTGCCTTTATACTTTTGCCAAGTTGTTTTTCTACTTCATTTTGAAATATTCTAAATATTTCAAATGCTTCACTTTTATGTTTCATTAGGTAAACATACCCAAATCTACTATAATCATCAGTGAAGGTTATGAAGTATTGAAATCCTCCCCTAGCATTGCTACTTAATGGTCCGCATACATCGGAATGTATCAACCCCAATAAGTCGCTTGCCCTTTCACCCAACTTGGTAAAAGGTGTTGGTCCCAGAGGGCAACAAGGGTATAGAACCGCTAGAGGGGGGGGGTGAATAGCGGTCCAAAACTTTTTCGAAAATACCCTTAAAATCAACCGAGTACTTATCAGTTTGGCCAACTGCGGTTCAAGGCACAAGAACCGTACTGATAAAATGCACAGCGGAGTTTGCGGTTTGGCCAAATTGGTTAGTTAAAGAGTTGGGAAGATTGACTCGGGTTGAGAAAACACTATGATGCAACAGAATAGTTAAACTTAAAGTTTAAAGGAAAACACAATTCATCTTTCAAGTCATTTCGTGTATGGAAGCAAGTTCAAGACCACAAACAAGAAAGATAAATATCAAGACAGAAAATAAAGATCAAACACACAAATTGAAGAGGTTCGTTCTTAAATGAACTACGTCCTCTACCTAGATGGTTAGTCTAGGATTTTCTAATAGCTATAAGACTTGTATTAATTTAGAGGAGGTTTTACAAGATGAATCTAAACTCTAAACAATAAGTCTAACCTAAGCTATAATAACAACCGGTGTTTTCGAAGTATATAATCTATGTGATCATATAAATCGGGTGTGTGTGTGAAAAGAAATCAAATGCTCTAAGTATCTAAATGATGGTTGAGCAAATGGAATTCTTTTGGTGTAAAGGCTAAGTATGAATGGTTGTTAGGCTTGAAGCTTTGGTGAAGAACTGGGTTTGCAATGGAGATGGTTTGAAGATATGAATATCTGGGTTTAACTCTTCAAAGCAAACTTGAATACTTGGGAATGAATCTCTTGAAGCTCAGCAACCTTCATTGTTGAATAATGAAGGCTATTTATAGGCAGAGCACCCTTGTGACCGTTGGGTAAGGATTTGAATCAAATCTGAAGGGTACAGTGCTGTCGAAATCCCATTGGTTGAGCTGTCATTTTCGTCCTTAGTTTTGTCTTGTAGTCCTAGGTAGTTGTTGCACCACTACCTGACAATTGTCCTTTGTTGCAGAAAGGACTAACGGTAAACAATTCAAACTGATGGACAAACCGACATTCCTTGCAGAAACTCCAAGTTAACTTAGAGTTATTTTGACATGACATAACAACATCCTTATACGGTCAAAAAGGGAATGTTTGTCTAAGGAATAAATGACATCTCTTTAATTCTTCAATAACTGCTCTGCGGTTTCACCAAGCATAGGGGCGGTTTGAAGAATGGTCTTGATGTGCGGTTTCATCAAACATGCAAACTGCGGTTTGATGAAAATTGAAGAGCTCCATGCTGGCATTCTCAAGATGACGGCTTGAAGCACTAAACCGCTAATGATACAACCGAATTATACTCAGACTAGAAAACGAAAAATCTAGAAATGGACTTATCTAAAAATTGAAGTAGAACTTCATTACATGCGGTCCTAAAGTCCATAAAAGACACGTGGTATGGATCAATCAAATTAAGGTGGGTGTACTAACAATGAATCCTAACAAAAGGTGTCTTAGTCATTTTTCCAAGAAGACACGACTCACAAGTGTCATATGACTCTAAGTCACATGAACCCAAAAGTCCGTCCCCATGGAGTTTTGAGATACGCTTCTCATTAATATGACCAAGACGGCAATGCCACAAATAAGTATGATTTATATCATTAGGTTTAGATTTCTTATTTACATGATAGACATTATTTTCATTCTTGACATCCAAGATATAAAGGCCATTAAATGAATTAGCAATACCATAAAGCACATCATTTAAATAAATAGAAAATTTCTTATTCTCAATAAGAAACTTAAAACCTTCATTATCCAAACAAGAAATTGAAATAATATTTGTGTTAAATCCGGAACATAATAACAATTGTTCAAAACAAGAATTAATCCGGAAGGTAAAGTGACTTCATAAGTCCCTACGGCTAATGCAGCAACTCTTGCTCCATTCCCCACGCGTAGATCTACTTCACCTTCTTTAAGCAGTCTCCTATTCTTTAGTCCCTGCACATTTAGACAAATGTGAGAACCACATCCGGTATCCAATACCCAAGAATCAGTGGTAGAAAGGAGAATATCTATCATATAGATACCTGAAGTCGACGCAGCCTTGCTGCTCTTCTTCTTCTTTTGCTCTTCCAAGAAAGCCTTGCAATTACGTTTCCAATGACCAATTTCTTGACAATGGAAACAAATTGCATCCTTTTGTGTGTCGGGTTTTGTCTCAGAAGCCTTGGCAACCTTTGCCTTGCTTATCTTGGGTTTGACAACTTTTGCCTTACCCTTGCCTTTGGCACCAGGCTTCTTCCCATCATGAACCAAGAGCACGGGAGAACCTTTCTCCACAATTTTCATCTCTGCAGTTTTGAGCATCCCATGCAACTCAGAGAGATTCTTATCCATTCCATGCATGTTATAATTCATTACAAACTGATTATAACTTTTAGGCAATGAATTAAGAATGAGATCCGTGGCTAGCTCCAATGGGATTGGATTGCCAAGTTTCTCAAGGTGCTCTACATAACCTTTCATTTTAAGAAAGTGAGGACTCACTTGTTGCCCTTCATTCATTTTACTAGTAGTGAATGCAACAATGGTCTTGTACCTCTCTTGCCTAGCTTGCTCTTGAAACATGGTTCTCAACTCCACGCCTATCTCATAGGCTTCCAAATGTTCCAAACTTTGTTGGAGTTTTGAACACATAGCAGCAAGCATGAGACAACTTACATCTCTAGAATCATTACGATGTTTCTTGTAATTGTCTCTTTCTACCCTAGGGGCAGTAGGCGGTGGTTCAGCGGGGAGAGGCCCATCGAGAATGTACAACTTATCTTCTTGCCTAAGAACGATTCTTATGCTACGGATCCAATCCATAAAGTTGGTACCATTCTATTCGAGCTTATCCTTCTCAAGGATCGATCGCAACGACATTGATTGAGTGTTATTAGTCATTATCTACAAATATGCAAAAATTTCCAAAATTTAATAAGTACCGATTTTCATTAAAGAGATAAATAATGTATTTTTCAAACAAAATACTCCCACTAAATTATATAACCTTCATATACATCCAATGTATAATATAATTTAAATGGGTTAAGATCCAACTTTAATTTAATTTCAAGTCCGCTAAGGCGGATTACACAAAATCAAATTAATTAGGTAGACAACTCTTGTCAATCATATCTCATATGACCCTTAGTTCCTTTTATGAGATTCTTTAAGAAATCAAATTTCAAAAAGCATGTTAAACCTCATCTTTGCCTAGGCCCAAAACTGTTTTGACGCCCAATTAAATCTAACCATTTTAAACGCACAGTTAATGTGTCCCGCTAGGGCGTGCCCACACTATCTATCTTGCTCATACATAAACAAATTTAATGCACCTCGCTAGGGCGAATCTACATTAAAATCACTCATGTACTAACAAGTGTTTTAATCATGGCATGGAAATAAAAGACTTAAAACTTTCTTTGAAGGTTCATCACATATAGCATATAACACATTTATGAGCACATAATATAAACATGTTACACATCAAGTTTAGCCACTAAATTAATCTTCATTAATTTAAGCATGATATTTATGTGTTATTAGTTTCTCTATAATTATGAGGATGAGACTATTTCAACTTTGGTTATTATCTCCAAATCAAGACAACAAGAAGTGCGGTCGAACTAAGCCATTAGGCAACCACAATCCCGCACTAATTCAAGAAACCAAGAAAGTAATCCATGTGGCCGAAACTAAGCAATAGATGGTCTCGATGAACGTAGGCCAATTGCATTCACAATTCCACATGGATCTCCAAACTTTGAATCAAGAACTTTGTTTCTCAATTTTAGCAATTATGAACTCTTCATAATTCTAACTTCGTTTCATCTTTGAAACTTTGATTGCGATCAAGTTTGGGAAACACAATCTCGATGAACGCAGATTAGCCATCCAAACCTTGAACCAATCTTAGAATCACAAGACTAAAACAAATAAGAAAATCAAACCCCAAGATCCACACACAAACCAACTACCCAAAACCCATTCCAGATCAGCAGGTCTGGATTGGTTCTGTTACTGGTTTTGTTGAACCTCTCGAAAATTCCAAATTCTGATTTTTGAGCAAAATCAGACATTCTGATCTTGGCGTGCGGCCGCCCAAAAAGACTTGTGCGGTCGCCCAAAACCCGTGCGGCCGCCCAGTATCTTCCGTGTGGTCGCCCGGTTCAATCAGAATGTGCAGAATTTTAAGTTCGAAAATTTTGTCTCAAAATTGTTTTTTCCCGATTATTAAAACTTTGATCCAATCAAAAATTAATAACCAACAATTCTGAATCCACCATAATTTATTTATTGCGATTGAATCGTGCGATTAAAGTTGCAAAACGATAAACCACATAAAATCACAAAACACATAAACAACATATATTCCAATATTCAAATCATGCAAGGCACATAAACAATTTATATACACATAACATGATCAAAGTATTGAATTAATCAACATGAACGGGGCTCTGATACCACTGTTGGGTTTCGATCAAACATGCGCAGCGGAATTTAACATTTAAAATTTTGAAACCCAAAGCCATGGAACCGTTCATATGATTAAATCAAATACAACATAAGAATAAAGGAATAAACTAACCCTTGATGGCTATCAAATTATCTTGGTCTTTGGTGGAGGTTTGAAGACTTGATCACGATCACAAAGCTTGAACACGAACTTTGAAGATGATGATTTTCACCCTCTAGCGGTATCCACACTTCGAACGAATATCAAAGGAGCTTCTTTGATCTTGGTTGCTAGACCAACAACTATGAAACACACTTTCACAATTTGATATGACTATATGGAATTTTTCTTTTGTGTATTATTTTGTTCTTCAACCAAAGATGTCTTAGAACAAAATAAAACCTCTCTCAAACTCTTTGGAGACTCACAAAAGGCTATCCCTGAAGTTCTGGCCGAACCCATCCTTTTATACACAAGCAAGACCTATTCCAAATAGGAATCTTGTGTCAAAAGACATTCCAAATCGAATTAGGAAAGTGCCAGTCGACAGTACTGTGGGGCCGCCCAAAAACCTCTGTGCGGTCGCACAACATTCTGAAACAAAACTGGTACATTTCTGAGCTAAGTGTGCGGCCGCCCAGTCCATTATGTGCGGTCGCCCACTTCCCAAAAAGTCCAGAATTTCCAAAATTCCAATGTAGTCCTTTTAAAGATTCGTTCTATTGTGTGTGGCCCTCTAGGATTATACTAAGTTGGCAATGAGCTCAAACATGATCCCATAAGATATGATTAGGTTCTAGCAAACCGTCATACCTACCCAAATAGTATAACTAGATACAAGTTCGCATTCCTCTTAGAATATGTCACAATCCCTTTGTCCACGATGTCATTGAACACAAGTCATGGTCAAACAGTCAACTTGTTTTGTTCAATACTTTCTCGATTCCGAATATGTTGATAATCCAAATGACATTGATCCAATCAATTCATTTGAGCCCGGCCGAACATTTCATCAACATCATTCCTACGAGAGGCCCAAGCTTGACATCTCTCCGAGGAGGGACAAATTCATTTAGCTTATTATTCTTCCCTACGTAAATCCGATTATGCCAATCATACCCTTTATAACTAATCGGTTAAAAGTAGCGTTTGAATATGTCAAACATAATGTTCATCAAGTGGAAGACTATAATAACTTCATGTCTAAGGATTCAAATGACATAACTAATATGAGATATATGTATGACATAGACCATGACATAAATCTCATAGAGCGGGTCATGTCCAGTACCTTGTTCCAAACAAGTACCCATAAATCTAACATGATCATCCCATGATCATTTAGCCTTTATACTAGTGCTTAACAAGTACTAGGGACGGAGATTATTATAAGTAAACATGAACAACAATAATAATCAAAACATCTCTTTATTGATATAAAATAAATGATAACAATTACAACGTTTATTAAACGTGCCTAGGTCACCACTACCAACAGTTTTAGGTATTCACCTCCGTTATCAGAGGAGACTTGAATAATGGGTAGGTTGAAGAACTTTTCTACTAGGGCTTTGAAGCGGTTAAAGGTGGCATAAGTGTGGGATTTGTTTTTAAGATGGTAGATCCACGTGTATTTAGTGTAGTGATCGACAAATATGACATAGTATTTGAAGTGGTCATAAGAGTATATAGGTCATGTCCAAACATCAAAAAATATGATTTGAAGGGGAGCTGATGGATGTGTTTTTACCCATCCAAATCACATACTTATATGACTTATTAGATGCTAAACCTTGGTTTTTTTGATGGTTTTTGGAGTATATATGAGTATAGGGAAGGAGCGGAAGAATGCACGGATTCATGGGCATTAAAGTGCGAAAAGGAAGGATAAAGAACGGACTAGAACATAAAGATAAAGAGATGTGACCACTGAGTAATCAAGTCCATTGGATAATACTCGAAAATATCTTTCCAACGATAGTTTACTCGTCCAAATTAGAGTTCATATGAAGAAGTTATGGCCTCCGGAAGATTGCGCGATAATCAGCGAAGCACCAGGTGCCCGCCTGGTCCATAGCGAGCGCCCACTCGCTTCTTGGGCAGAAAATACAGTGATTCTGACCATAGTAGGCGCCCTCTTGGTGCCTACCAAGCGCCCACTCGCCCAGGGACCTTAGGGGAATTGTCTAAGGACTTTTTGGGAATTTCCAAAATATGTTGGGCTTTTCTGTAATTTCTGAAATTCCTGGGACTTTTATAGAATTTTTGGAGGACCTTTGGGGGAATTTTCTTAGGGATTTTCTGGAAACCCAGAAATACCAAAGGCTCCTGGGGAATTCCGACCACCAGCACTTTATTTCTCCTTTTTCAACAAGGAATCCTAGGGATTTTCCAATTTTTACACCTCCTTAGCCCTAGTATAAATATAACACTCCATCCACATTATTTTATTTATGCTTTATTTCTAGGTTTTGAAGATTGTAACAAGATTAAAGGTTTTATTTACTCAAGCGTAATATCCAGGTTTATGAATTTTAATTCTTTTCTTGTGATAATCATTATGAATATGAGTAGCTAAGTTCTTAATTCATGGGTTGGATGTAAAATACTATCTAGTTCTAAGTTATAAACGTTTTTATTCATATTGATTTCATTCTAGTTGTTTAAAGTATTTTAATCAAGTTTCTAAGGTTTCAATAATTGAACTAGTCATTATTGGCCTTTTTAACAATTCAGGGTTTTAACTCCGCCATTTGGGGATTAAAGCGTAGACCAATGCTTTGATTAATATATCTATTTGATGCCTTGATAGAAATCAAGTGGGTGTAGGTTTATCTGTTTTCTAGAACGTAATAACTCTTTAAACAATTACATGGACTTGATTTGCGAAGTGTGATTAGCTAGAGAGAAACAGATTGCAATCCGGCCGCCTCACCGTCTCAATCTTTACAAGAAGTGAACGAACCCTGGAATGGAATCAGTAACTTTATTTCAAAATAACATAGAATGATGATGGTGTCAAATCCAACCTGCGAATCTCTTTAATCTATTTACATCGTTGCTAGTTGATCATTGTTTTGTTAATTTAGTATTTAATTTCAGTCTTTAGTTAATAAAATCAAGTCAAACAAAACCCCCTGGTTACTTTTACATTAATTAAATCAACTTGTTTATCCACAAGTCTCTGTGGTTCGACCTTTACTTTTGTATACTGCTGCTTCAGCACTTGTACACTTGCAAGGTTTTTATTACACGAGGGATTTTTCTCCATCAGGAGCGTTGGTAGTAAGAGAAGATGTCGAAAAAGGTATTTTGTGGCTTTTGTTGGTGTCACATGCATTACAATTAGAATATGGTTTGGAGGAAATGGGTAAATAAAGTTGTTTTTGGATTGTTGAGATTATAGGAAGTGCGGGGTGACCAAGTTTATGATGCCATAAGTGGAGAGAGTCAATGGTGCTAGGGTTTGCTTGGGTTGAAGATGGGTTCCATATGTAGACTCCATGGTTCAGGGTTCCATTAATAAGGACGTGATTGGTGGATTGAGTTTTGATAAGAAATGATGTGGGTGTGAACACAACAAAAGCTTTATTATCTTGACAGAATTGTGAGACTGAGAGAATGTTTTTCGAAATGCGTGGGACATGGAGGACATTATTAAAAAGGAGAGTGGTGTGAGGAGTTGATAGAGAGAATGTACATATGTTGGAAATTGGGAGAAAAGAGCCATCTCCTATGGTGACTTTGTCGATCCCATCATAAGGGCTATGTTGTGAGAGGATGGATAAGTCACTTGTGATGTGATGTGTAGCCCCACTGTCAATAAGCCAGGAGGTGAGAGGCGTGGTGGGAGAGGATGAGGCAGTGTAAATATGAAGATGAGGTTGCTGGAGTTTTTTCCAGGTTGGGATGGTGATAGAACTAGGGTTTTGCCTAGGTTTCTTGCCATTGAATGGTTTTGGGTTTGGAGTGCAGTAGGTATGGACAGCCATAGGAAGAAAGAAAAAGAGAAGGGTGTGTTTGAGGGATGGGTTGCCGACTGGAGGCTAGGGGGAGGAGGTGGTAGCCGAGTGGGAGGTGGGCGGCGGAGGGAAGAGTAGGGTTGTGGTGGCGGCAGAAGCTTGACTAGGGTTTGGATCTTCTTAGACGATTGATACCATATTAAAGATAATAGAGAGAATAATTTCTTTTCATATATGAATTAATGTTTACAACCCCTATATATACATACTCTAGGAATAGTCTAGAACATTGATAAATACAAACTAACTTCCTTAATTCTAGGCCTAAGAATAATCTAGAGATTACAAGAGATTACAATAAATATTGACAAGATATTTATTTATTTTTAACACTTTGCATAAGTATATGGACATCAAATTCAAAATTACTTTTGCGGTAGATTTCATTATGTGGGGAATATATATCGTAACGACCCGAGCCCGCAAGCCCGACACGCTACATAAACACCACACACTGGCCCACTGAGCACAAATAACTGGGTCCACTTGGCTTACCACAGGCTCACCCAAAAGTCCATGTATGTTATTGGTGCTCAATGGTAGTATAGTGGAGGCTTATATATCACAATCAAAGCTCATATATTTCCGATGAGGGATGGGGTATTACATATATTTTGGACAATGTGAGACAGATAACTAAGGAACTTCGATTAGTACCTACTTGGTCTCAAATATGGGTAAATATAAAGTCACAAAAAAGTGCCACAAAATTTGGCTTACAAAATGATGTGTCATGATTTTGTTGGTGTTTTTAATTAGAGTGTGCCGGGTCCACAATCGATGCAACCAATAAAATATCGCCACCTCACTTTGTATCCTTAATTTTGTGAACTTCTTTTGTGCCCTTAGCATTGCCCCTCAAATATTGTCGTTAAAAGTGACAAAACTAACTCAATGGTAGCTCCAAATCCATGAACTTTGGATGATTTGAAAACCAAAATGCATCTAAAACTTTCATTATTATCCTACTTAGCTTCCAAAACTATTATTTTGTTCCAATAAGGTCCCAGACTTTGCTAAGCGTTTTTCAAATTACACGACTCAATATGTGTCCCTCACATTGTTAAAAATTGAGGGCATGGATGTATTTTAGTCACCCGTGAAATTTATTTCATCTCGTTTATCCTACTCCATCCCCACATAACGCCATTGGAAGGAGATTTTCATATTCATTTCAGCCCAAACAAGATATAAATTTTACAAATGAATTATGTACTGAGACGAATAGGCAAGACAATTTTCTCATTTACACTTGTGATATTTATAATTACAATGAGTCATATTCTAGCTTAACAATCAAGAAAAGATAAACCTAAATATAAAGGATATACAATATAATATTTGAAAAAGGAAATATATCAAAACTAATAACAAACAAGTAACAAATCAAATCTTGAGATTTTCTGAAATCTTGGATGGAGAGAAGATCTCGGATGGAGAGGAGGTTGGTATTATTTTATTCTTATCACGCTCCCGCATGATAGACGATCCTCGGATAAGGCCAATCTTGGAAATGAGTGAAACAATATGAGCCCGGGAGAGATGTTTGGTGAGTGCATCTGCCAATTGATCTGAACTAGAGATATGTTGTACCCTAATGGAACCATTTTGGACTAATTCTCGGACAAAGTGGAAGGCCAAAGCTAGGTGCCTCATTCTGGAGTGGAAAACATGATTGGCGGAATAATGAGTTACTCCAAGATTATCGCAGTAAATAACCGGAGCATGAGAGAGAGATGTCAAGTTCAGTAAGCAGGTTCCGAATCCAGAGAAGTTCGGCAGTGGTGGCGGCAACGGACCGAAACTCGGCTCGGTGGATGATCGAGCAAGCGCTCATTGATTCTTAGAAGACCAGGAGATAGGGTTGTGGCCTAGGTAAACCAAGAAGCCAGTGGTGGAAACAAATTCATCTTTGTCTCCAGCCCAGTCAGCATGACAGAAGGCATGAAGCTCAGAAGGAGTGTGCCGAAAGAGTTCAAGACCTAGGTGGATGGTGCCATGAAGATACCGGAGAAGGCGTTTGAGGTCCGACCAATGAGACTCATCAGGGTGATTGAGATACTGAGGTAGTTTGTTAACAGATAAAGCAATGTCAGGGAGGTTGAGAGAGAGGTACTGAGGACTACCAACAATTTGGCGGTATTAGCGGGACTGCAGAGGGGTGCGCGATTGGAGAAGGAAAGAGGAGGATAGGTGGCCAGAGGTGTAGATGAGGGTTTTGAGTTGATCATATTATGGCGAGTAAGAAGGTCATAAATGTACTTTGATTGGGAAAGAAGGATACCATTAGAGTTGGGTTGGACTTCTATGCCGAGAAAGTAGAAGAGGGGGCCGAGGTCTATGAGAGAGAACCGAGTGGCTAGGGTGGTGATAAAGGAGGTGATGAGGTGAGGAGACGGGCCAGTGACAATAATGTCATCGACATAGACAAGGAGGAATATGGCTTGGGAATTTTTGATGTAGATGTAAGTACCCCAATCTGAACTGAAACCAGCTTAGAGGTATTTTTAGGACTATTCAGGGATAAAACTGATAGACTAGGACCTCACTAGAACAAACCAAAACTCTAGGACTATCCTGGAATTAAAACTTCGAAAAATCCAGAAACTCATCAAGCTGAGTCGTACGGATAGTATGGGTACTACTGGTTTGGGTGCCTTCAGTCCCTATAAATTGAGCCCTTACTGATCATTTCAAGGGGGGATAAAAATAGTTTTGAGTGTTGAAACTCTTTTGAAATACGAGTAGAAACACAATATTTGAAAGAATTGAGTGAAAGAGAGGAAGATAGGCTAGAATCAAACATTGGTGAGGCCTCCTTCTCCCCCACCTCCTCTTCGCTTCTTTATTTACTTGTTCATATTCTTATCTATGCAATGTCTTTACATTTCTTGAAATATTATTATTAAATGGAACCAAGTCTTGAAATGATTCATGGTTCCCTCATGCCTTGTGCATGATTAAGGGTTACAAACCAAAGATGATCAAGGCTTATTATGATTAATGCAATTTACTTTTATATCATTTACTTTATGTCATTTACTTTCATGTCATTTATATTAATGCCATTTAATTTAATGTCTTTAATTTTGGCTTGGTGATCCATTGCACATTTGGAGAAAGCCATTGCACATTTATGATATTTATGTTTATGTTATGATGATCAAGTTTGGATGGTAAAGCCTTGATCTTTACCCTCCAAACAATGATCCAAGTCCTAATAATGTCCCTTTGGATGATAAAGACTCAATCTTTATTCATCCAAATATTGATTTTTGATGTTTCAAGACTTTGTCTTGGATGAATCATTCATTTGGAGGGTTAAAGTCTCAATCTTTAACCATCCAAATGGTTGTTTTGGCCCAAAGGCCATGTTCATCAACTTTGTTTTCCTTCCCCAATCATTGCCTTGATCATACCCAAAATCATGTGTTTTTGGTGTCTAATTGATGGTCAATGGCATAGGGATGATTGGTATACATGTTTTGGTACCACAAAGTAATCTGAAAAGATCACATTCTATCCAGTTTCAGCAGGATGCTCTGTTTCTACCTGGAACTGGACTGTTTCTGATAAATCTGTAAATTCCCAGGACAGCCATCACCAACCGTACGGATGGTTTGTCTGGGGAATTGATTTTATCAGTTTTAATCCCATTCTGTCAAAACCTTTCCAAATAAACCCCTTTCTGTTAACTTTTTAACTATTTTCTGTTAAAAGTCAGATTCTCCCATTTTAAAATACACACACACACTTGCACACTTTTTGGTCAACAAACTTAGGGAGACTCGGTTTTTCTGAGGCGGATTGGGTGAACAATGAAAAGTTCTTCCCAAGACGTAACCTGACCTCCGAACTCACTTTCTCAAACCTTTTCCGTTAAATTGGGTTTAAAAATTAATTTAACGTGGCGACTCCGTTTTTGTGAACATAAAGTGCCGTGTTTGGCTTCTCGGGGGGAACTTCGTTTCCGTTTTTCCGGCGGGCACCTTACAGTAGATGAAGAGAGAAGGGTCGGTGTAGACACTAATAAATGACTATTTTATAGCCATTTATGATATATTTTACTATACTTTTTATCTTTAATTCCTAGCTTTACCTAATATATTTAGTCAATTTTTATCTTCATTTACATCTTTTATACGGATATAATGTTTGGTGTTGTTTTGTGGATAAAAAAGGTTTTTTGGGTCAAGATACGGCTCATATAGTGAACCGGAGCAAAGGGGTTGAAGATGGAACAATTTGAGATGAAAAAGAAGTGGAAAATCACAATTTGGAATAGCACGACCGTGCTTGCAAATCAGCTCGGCCGTGCCATTTATGTCGACAAAAGTGACCAGGAGAACAATTTCGCACGGCCGCTCCATTTTGAAAGCTCGACTGCGCCAGGAGCATGGTCCGGTCGGACCAAGTCAAATACCCGGCCGGACCCTGTGGATTTCACTAATCTGAAGACCAAACCCGCCCGGACCATGTTAAAGACCCGCCCGGACCCTTCCTAAATGATCGGCCGATCACCATCCTTGACTCGGCCGAGCATGAGCATCAGAAAGACAAAGTCATTTTTCAAAGATGTGCTCGGCCGAGCACTTCCCTTGACTCGGCCGAGCAGCCCCTGTTGCAGTCACAATTCTTCATTTTCAAAAGGTGCCTTTTGAGGAAGCCATCCGGGAAATGATGTAACCCTTGGTCCAAGGCCTATAAATAGAAGTTGTAATCAGTAGTTTAGGTATCTAGAAATTTATTATAAAATCACTCTAGAAAATTTATAACATTATTTATGATTCATCATTGAAGAATCATAGAAGTGTTCCTGTACAAATTCTAAAAGTTGAAGTAATATATTGAAGTTATCCTCAAGTTTTCCAATTCCGTTCATCACTGCAAGAATAAGTGTTCTCTATCTTTATCTATATTTCATGCTTATTTTTATTTCATTGATGAATGTTATAAGAAAAATAACTTGTGAATAAAACCTCTTTAGTTCTTGGGGTTGGAATTTACTTAATATGTTTTCAGAATTTGTCTATCATGTCTAAACTTATTTTCTAAAACCATTTCATAAACCAATATTTTATATTATTTTGTCATGTCTACAATTATGAATGTCGACCATATTTGTATGAATCTTAGTTAGTCAAGAGATGGAGCGAAAGTGGAATCTTTACTAACGGAACCGTATAAATAGAGCTAGATGCCATTAATCACGAAAGTAGGTTAATCATCTAGGGATGGTCCTTCGGTGGAAATACATGGATATTTTATGTACTTAAAGGGTTTTAACTGATTAACGGAACCCTCGAAAGATAGGCCGTGTTGGTTTTAAAATACACTTGTTACTTAACTTGACCAATGAGAGAGTAACATGAATGGCGTATCATCCTTGTTTTTTGTTTTGAACTAAATTTTATAAAAACATGATTTACATTACTTGAGCATATTTTGTTAAAAGCTCCAACCCTGGGAATGTCTTCTTATTATAAGGAATTTATTTTAAAGTGTTTTGGTATTTATTTTCTAAATCTTTCTCTACAAACTCGAACATAATTTCCCAATCAATCTTTTATTTTAAAGTATTCATAAAAGCAAATATTTATTTAGTCCTTTGTCCTCGTGGGATCGACCCGTACTTGCACAATTACTATACTACTTACAACCCGTGCACTTGCGGTATTTATAACTAAGCCTCGTTTTGGCCTAACAAGTTTTTGCCGCCGTTGCCGGGGAACAACGGTTTACTATTTAAAATTTTTGCTTTTTGTTTTCAGTTTTTATTTATTTATTTTGTTTATTTAACATTTCTTTCGAAGTCTTTGTTCTTCTAACTTTCTTTAGTAAAGAAGATGGCACAGAACGGAGAAGGACAACCCGGTACACCTCCACCTAGGACCCTACAGGACTTTGTCAACCCTAGTACCCCGGGAACTAGGACACCCATAGTAGTAACAAACGCCGACGCAGCCCATTTTGAGAACAAACCTCAACTTCTACACATGATTATGAACAATCAATTTGGAGGCTCGGTGATTGAAGATCCCCACCTTCACATCCAATCTTTCTTGGAGTATTGTGACACCACCCGAATCTTAGGTGTCACACCGGAGGCAATAAGGATGCGACTTTTTCCTTTCTCACTCAAGGATAAAGCGAAGAAATGGATAAACTCGGTCCCACATAATTCATTAACAACATGGGACCAAGTTCAGGAAGCGTTCCTTGGGCGTTTCTTCCCTCCGAGCAAGACCGCTCAAATTCGGACTAAGATAATGAATTTTAGTCAAAGAGGAGACGAGTCGCTCTATGATACATGGGAGCATTACAAAGAACTCCTAAGGATGTGCCCACACCATGGGCTTGAGAAGTGGTTGATCGTACACACATTCTACAACGGTCTCATGTTCAAGACAAGGGAGACCATAGATGCCGCAGCAGGAGGAGTATTAATGAATAAAGCGGTGGATGAAGCATATGACTTGATCGAGAATATAGCATTGAACCATTATCAATGGTCTAATGAGAGGGAGCAAGCTTAAGGGACTCCAGGTAAGTATAATGTAGATGCTGTCTGTCTCCTCTCATCTAAAGTAGACATGCTTCTTAAAAAAATTGAAAACTTGAATGTAAATCCCGTGGCTAATGTCAACATTTTAAACCCTCAAACTTCTACACAACCACCGGGATTTGCACAAAAGAATTTCAACAATGCTTTCCCTCCCCCTAAATCTAAATTGGATATTCTCATGGACTATATTGTAGAACAAAATAAGAATCAACAGAAAATCAATAATGAATTTAGGGAAAACTTTAAGGTTCTAAATAGTAGGTTTGATAGTCTAGCCGCCCATAATAAGGTGCTAGAGAACCAACAAGTTTTTGATGCTAAAGAGGTAGATCTTAGGAATGGAAAAGAGTTGGTAGATCCCCTTCCTAAAGAAAATATCAAACCTAACGAGGAGAACATTAGTCCAAACCCACCGTTGGTTGAGACTAATGAAGTAGTTGAAAAGGGGACGGAATCCCCTAAGATTTCTAGAAATTTTGATCCGCCAATACCTTACCCCCAAAGGTTGGTAAAGGCGGAACTTGATAAACAATTTGCAAAATTTTTAGAAGTTTTAAAATCAATTTACATCAACATACCTTTTACCGATGCTTTGCAACAAATGCCATCTTATACTAAATTTTTAAAAGACATTCTTTCTAACAAAAGAAAACTAGAGGAGTATGAGACTATTGCATTAACGGAAGAGGTAAGTGCCATTTTACAATAAAAATAACCACCAAAATTAAAATATCCCGGCACTTTCTCTATCCCATGCAACATAGGTAAATTTGATGTTGAGAATGCTTTATTAGATCTTGGGGCAAGCGTAAGCCTCATTCCGCTTTCCGTTAGTAAAAAAAGAGGTGTGGGGGAAATCAAACCCACCACAATATCTTTACAATTAGCAGACCGTTCCATTAAGTACCCGATGGGTATTATGGAAGATATTCCTTGTAGAGTTGGGAAATTGATCATCCCAGTCGACTTTGTAGTTCTTGAGATGGAAGAGGACCATCACATTCCCATTATCTTAGGTAGACCATTTCTTGCCACCACCGGGGTAATTATTGATGTTAAAAATGGTAACCTTTCATTAAATGTAGGGAATGAGAAGGTAGAATTTAATTTGACAAAATTAATGAAAGATCCCAATCTTGAGAACCCTTGCTCAGATATGAATATGCTAGAATCTATAAGCAAGGAACTAGAGTCACCCCAATCTAAAGATCTGCTTGAAAAAAGTCTTATAGATTGGAAAAGAACATTGCATGATGATGATGATGATGAAATTGAAAATTATACAATGTGTTTAGATGCTAATCATGCAGGGAAGTTTAGTGGAAACACAAAATTTGAAAAATTGGAGGCTAAAGCCGAGCCATCCGACAAAGAGGTTCTTGAGGTAAGTAAGGCACCTCAAGTTGAATTAAAGCCTCTCCCTCCAAATCTGCGGTATGAATTTCTTGGTCCTAATTCTACTTACCCGGTAATCATTAATGCAAGACTAAGTCCTCTTGAGACTGAAAAGTTATTAAGAGAACTTAGATTGCATCAAAAAGCTATCGGGTATACCATTGATGATTTAAAAGGAATTCACCCTAAAATTTGCATGCATAGGATTGATTTAGAGGAGAATCATAAACCCTCCATAGAACATCAAAGAAGATTAAATCCTAACATGAAAGAGGTAGTTAAAAAAGAAGTCCTTAAATTACTTGATGCGGGCATTATTTATCCGATCTCGGATAGTAAGTGGGTAAGCCCCGTACAAGTAGTCCCTAAGAAGGGCAGAATGACGGTCATCCGGAATAATAAGGATGAATTAATCCCAACTAGGACCGTCACGGGATGGCGTATGTGCATAGATTATAGGAAATTAAACAAAGCCACCCGAAAAGATCATTTTCCCTTACCTTTCATTGACCAAATGCTTGAAAGGTTGGCAAAGCATTCATATTTTTGTTACTTGGATGGTTATTCAGGATTTTTCCAAATACCCATACATCCAAGTGATCAAGAAAAAACTACTTTTACTTGTCCTTATGGTACTTTCGCTTATAGGAGAATGCCATTTGGACTTTGCAATGCTCCCGCCACCTTTCAACGTTGCATGATGGCAATATTTTCAGATTTTATAGAAAATATAATGGAAGTTTTTATGGACGATTTTTTCAGTTTATGGTTCCTCTTTCGATGAATGTTTGAAAAATTTATCAAAAGTTTTACAAAGATGTGAAGAAGTAAACCTTATTCTTAATTGGGAAAGATGCCATTTCATGGTCAATGAAGGGATTGTTCTTGGACACATGGTGTCCGAAAAGGGGATAGAAGTAGATAGAGCCAAGGTAGAAGTTATTGAAAAATTACCTCCACCCACCAATGTTAAGGGTGTGAGAAGCTTTCTAGGGCATGCCGATTTCTACCGGCGATTTATAAAAGATTTTTCAAAAATTTCTAAGCCTTTAACTAATATACTCTTGAAAGATGCTTCGTTTCTGTTCGATAGTCTTTGTATTGAAGCTTTTAACAGGTTAAAGGAAGCTTTGGTGTGCGCTCCTATAGTGCAATCACCCGATTGGGACCTCCCTTTCGAGATTATGTGTGATGCAAGTGATTATGCGGTGGGTGCAGTTTTGGGGCAAAGAAAAGACAAGAAGGTGCATGCCATTTATTATGCAAGTCGAACACTTGACGAAGCACAAGTTAATTACGCCACCACAGAAAAGGAGTTATTGGCCGTGGTATTTGCAATCGACAAGTTCCGGTCATATTTGGTGGGTTCAAAGTTAATAGTATACACGGTTCATGCGGCTATAAGATACTTATTGGCAAAGAAAGATGCAAAACCAAGACTCATAAGATGGATCCTTCTTCTCCAAGAATTTGATTTGGAGATCCGTGACAAGAAGGGGACGGAGAATTTAGTAGCGGATCATTTTTCCCGTCTTCCCAAAAATATGGAAGAATCCGATGAAGAAGAACTTCCAATTGATGATTCATTCCCGGATGAACACGTATTAGCCATAAGGAATGTCGAAGCCCCTTGGTTTGCGGACATTGTTAATTATTTGTCTTGTAGAATTATTCCTCCGGAAATGAGTTATCAACAAAGGAAGAAATTCTTTTCGGAGGTTAAGAATTATTTTTGGGAAGACCCGTTACTCTTCAAACAATGCACAGACGGGATCATTAGGCGGTGTGTACCTAATGAGGAAGTGAATAATATTCTCCATCATTGTCATTCTTCTCCTTATGGTGGGCATGCAAGCTCATTCAAAATCGCCGCCAAGGTTCTTCAATCAGGCTTCTATTGGCCCACACTTTACAAAGATTCTCGAAATTTTGTCCTTAATTGTGATCGTTGCCAACGTGCCGGAAACATCTCAAGAAGGAATGAGATGCCTCTTAACAACATTCTAGAGGTCGAGATCTTTGATGTATGGGGCATAGATTTCATGGGGGCATTTCCATCATCCTACAACAACAAATACGTACTTGTAGCGGTGGACTATGTGTCCAAATGGGTAGAAGCCATAGCATCTCCAACAAACGACTCAAAGTCGTCATGAAGCTCTTCAAAAACATTATCTTTCCAAGATTCGGGGTTCCAAGGGTGGTAATAAGCGATGGCGGTTCTCACTTCTCGCACCGCCAATTTGAGGGTCTATTGAAAAAGTACGGAGTCCATCACAAAACAGGCACCGGATATCACCCTCAAACTAGCGGTCAAGTGGAAGTGTCAAACAGAGGATTGAAATGGATCATAGTGAAGACGGTTACAAGTTCGAGGAAGGATTGGTCAATCAAGTTGAATGACACTTTATGGGCATATCGCACCGCTTTCAAAACACCCATCGGAACCACACCTTTCCATTTGGTGTATGGAAAGCCGTGCCATTTACCCGTGGAACTCAAGCATAAGGCATATTGGGCGATTCGTGCTTTAAATTATGATATAAAGGCCACCGGTGAAAAGAGAAGGTTGCAATTACAAGAACTCGAAGAGCTCCGATTTGATGCTTATGAAAGTGCCCGTCTCTATAAAGAAAAAACAAAGAAATGGCACGATGCACACATTATAAGAAGAAAATTCATGGAAGGAGATACGGTATTACTTTTCAACTCTCGGTTAAAACTCTTTCCGGGAAAATTAAAGTCAAGATGGTCCGGACCTTTCCAAATAAAGAAAATATATCCGTCCGAAGCCATCATAATTTGGAGTGAGGCACTGGGGGAATTCAAGGTCAATGGCCAACGCTTGAAGCATTCTATGGTTGGAGACCCAGTCGGAGTTATATCCTCAGTATTTCTCAAAAACCCACCCGCTCCATCCAATAAAGAAGATGGATTACTACCATCATCATCATTGTAAGTTTACTCTTTCCCCCTCCTTATTTTCAATATTGTCCTTGAAACATTGAGGACAATGTTTGATTTAAGTGTGGGGGGGGGGGGGGTAGAATCTCTTCCTTTATTCAAAAAAAAATCATTATCAAAATTGTCTTTTATAAAACTTTTTCCTATATATTTCTTTATAAACTTTTATCGTTTGAGAATTTTGATAAAGAGAAGTTAGGAATATATTGGGAATAAATGAAAAATTCTAAAGTATAAGTATAAAATTTATAAACTTTATTAAGTACAAGCATTACTTTTATTAATGAATTTTTTGGTCATTTAAGTTAGGTTACATTTACTTGTGAAAAATTTGAAAACATTCTTGTTTATACATCACAAAAACCTTTATTTTTACTTCTTTTTAAAGATATGAATGATTGTTATGCATTTCCGGAATCACAAAAACCTTCACCTAAAACCAACTTTCCATTTCCACTTTCAAGGCTATTAATCAACTTAAATCTTCTTGCGAATTGTCCACTCGAATATCTAAATGAATAAATCATTATAGAGTAGTAGCAATTCAAGTCAAGATATTCAATTGCCACGTATAACTAATATTATCTCTAGCCCTTTCCACTACCATCATCTGCCTCCATTTTTGTGATTCAATGTGCATAATAGCTTATGAGTATCTTTTAAGGAATAAAAGTCATTGTTCAAATGATGAATTTCAAGCATGAAGCAATTCTTCACAAAGCACTCTAAAGAGTAAATTTAATTCAAAACCATACTTATGATCCAAAAGTTCATTTGGCTATTTCAATATACTTTTACTTAATGAATTTTATTCTTGTTATATTAAACTTATAATTTTCCACCTATTTTCCAATATAATCCTAGGTTCTAGTTTCAAAGTTTTTGTGTGATGAAGGGGACGAAAAAAATAGGTTTGAAGAATTTTTTTAAGACAATACTTTATTTTAAAGAGAGCATTTTATTTATTTTTTTCTTTTACTTATTTTTGTAGTCATTTATTCTTCTCTTCCCTTTTTCAAATTCTAACTTGCTCGAGGACAACCAAGGTTTAAGTGTGGGGGAGTTGATAAACGACTATTTTATAGCCATTTATGTTATATTTTACTATACTTTTTATCTTTACTTCCTAGCTTTACCTAATATATTTAGTCAATTTTTATCTTCATTTACATCTTTTATACGGATATAATGCTTGCTGTTGTTTTGTGGATAAAACAGGTTTTTTGGGTCAAGATACGGCTCATATAGTGAACCGGAGCAAAGGGGTTGAAGATGGAACAGTTTGAGATGAAAAAGAAGTGGAAAATCACAATTTTGGAACAGCACGACCGTGCTTGCAAATCAGCTCGGCCGTGCCATTTATGTCGACAAAAGTGATCAGGAGAACAATTTCGCACGGCCGCTCCATTTTGAAAGCTCGACCGCGCCAAGAGCATGGTCCGGTTGGACCAAGTTAAATACCCGGCCGGACCCTGTGGATTTCACTAATCTGAAGACCAAACCCGCCCGGACCATGTTAAAGACCCGCCCGGACCCTTCATAGGTGCTCGGCCGAGCATGAGCATCAGAAAGACAAAGTCATTTTTCAAAGATGTGCTCGGCCGAGCACTTCCCTTGACTCGGCCGAGCAGCCCCTGTTGTAGTCATAATTCTTCATTTTCAAAAGGTGCCTTTTGAGGAAGCCATCCGGGAAATGATGCAACCCTTGGTCCAAGGCCTATAAATAGAAGTTGTAATCAGTAGTTTAGGTATCTAGAAATTTATTATAAAATCACTCTAGAAAATTTATAACATTATTTATGATTCATCATTGGAGAATCATAGAAGTGTTCCTGTACAAATTCTAAAAGTTGAAGTAATATATTGAAGTTATCCTCAAGTTTTCCAATTCCGTTCATCACTGCAAGAATAAGTGTTCTCTATCTTTATATATATTTCATGCTTATTTTTATTTCATTGATGAATGTTATAAGAAAAATGACTTGTGAATAAAACCTCTTTAGTTCTTGGGGTTGGAATTTACTTAATATGTTTTCAGAATTTGTCTATCATGTCTAAACTTATTTTCTAAAACCATTTCATAAACCAATTCTTTTTTATTATTTTGTCATGTCTACAATTATGAATGTCGACCATATTTGTATGAATCTTAGTTAGTCAAGAGATGGAGCGAAAGTGGAATCTTGACTAACGGAACCATATAAATAGAGCTAGATGCCATTAATCACGAAAGTAGGTTAATCATCTAGGGATGGTCCTTCGGTGGAAATACGTGGATATTCTATGTACTTAAAGGGTTTTAACTGATTAACCCGTGTCGGTTTTAAAATACACTTGTTACTTAACTTGACCAATGAGAGAGTAACATGAATGGCGTATCATCCTTGTTTTATGTTTTGAACTAAATTTTATAAAAACATGATTTACATTACTTGAGCATATTTTGTTAAAAGTTCCAACCCTGGGAATGTCTTCTTATTATAAGGAATTTATATTAAAGTGTTTTGGTATTTATTTTCTAAATCTTTCTCTACAAACTCGAACAGAATTTCCCAATCAATCTTTTATTTTAAAGTATTCATAAAAGCAAATATTTAATTAGTCATTTGTCCTCGTGGGATCGACCCGTACTTGCACAATTACTATAGTACTTACAACCCGTGCACTTGCGGTATTTATAACTAAGCCTCGTTTTGGCCTAACAGACACCCCGATCTCGCACCCCTAAAACCAAACCCTGAATCGGTCTAAACCCAATAATTGACCTAAAACCCTAGATAGGACGGTTTAGGACTACCGACTGCCTTATCGATGCATCGAATGGAAAAATCGAGTTTGAGATCGTGATCTGGACTCAAAACCAAGTAAATAGGTGTATCCTCCGAAAATCAAGCAGCGGGGCCCGCAACCCTAGAAGAGCCTTTGACCGGACATCCTGTGCATTTAAAATTCTATGTATGTTATTCCTTACTCGTTAACATATTATAGATATGCTGTTATGACCAGAAAATTATGAGGAGCAACTTTCATTTTGGGAGCGTGAACGATCGGGACACCGTTGCGCGCACACCGGAGCAGTTGCAGGCCATTACAGAACAAAGAAATGGAGCCGTAAATGTTGCAAAAATGTCTTGCATGGGCACATAAACGTGGCCACATGCTGTGTACTCAATGGGGTGAGTCATTTGAAGTGAGCCAACCAAAGGGAAACATGTGGCGACAAAGGAATGACTCATCTCTACCACCACCACCGTACGCCACCAACAGAGCCGTCCTCCACTCTACCAGGTGTACGGCTCCCTGAATCTGGATGCATCAAATTGTTTCCTCCATAGTTTTCAACATGAGGATGGCCCCTTTTGCTCCACTATGACCTTGGTGACGAAGGAAGCTAATCTTGACCCTACTACCATTCACTCCAAGGGCATTTTTGTCCAAGGAAAAAGCCTCCTACACCCTCCATATACCCTTGGTTGTGATCAAAAGAAGGGGGGATCTACACTACTCCCATCCATTCTCTCTACACCTCTAAAAAAACAACTTTCTCTCAATCTCTCCTAAAACACTAACCCCACCACATCACCACCACTCATCCACCACAAGTCTACCACTTCACCACCACTCCTACATTGATCAAACCTCTAAAAAAACTTTCTCTCAATCTGTCTTGTTTGTTCTTCTCTGTACCTTCTGTGTTCTTATACTTTGAACTCTATCAAAACTAGATTTTTGGACCAAAGTCAAAACACAAACATTATTCTTAACAAACCAAGGAAAATGATTATATTTTTGAAATATTTTTTTTTACCTTGAGAAGTCCCTTTTTTCTCCTTGGTTCCAAACTTTGATTTCCAGAATCTGCATTCCCAGTCTCTGACACAAAAATGTCAGAGACCTTTTGAACCATTTAAACTCATTTTATGAATCAAAAACTTGGGGTACTTTATATTTGGAATGTGGTATTCAACTTTCATTCTTTGTGTTTTTCTAGAATCATGAGTTATGATGGATGAAATTATTGGTGAATGTGCAAAGGTTCCTGTTTTCCTGTGCTGGGCATTTCTTGTGATCAACTTTCTTGCTAATTCTTGGGTCTAAAAATTAATCTAAAAAATCCATAAAAAATCAGAGAGACTCTCTAACATTCTGGGAATAATTCACAGTTTTTAGTTTTGGATTTGGATGTATTTAGGATAGGTATCTCTGCTCGGTGACGGACCACGACATCAAAACCAACAAAACCCTTAGCATGGACATTTATTTTGAATAAGGGATTTGTCTCATATATTTTTTATTTTTTTTTGTATATGTGTATAAATCCCCAAATGTACTTAATCCCCTTCCCCTTGAATTCTTTTTCTTTTCTAAGTGTGTTCAAAACCTTTTCCAAAAACCAATCGGGAATCCTCTCAAATCGGTTCCCGGTTGCGATCAAAATGGACATACCTAGACTAGGAGACACCCTTGTATATAAATACACATTTTTTCGGTTAAGGCATAAAAACCACTGATATATTTTTATTTGATTATATTTTATTATCTTATTTCCCTTCATTTAGATTATGTGAGACATGTATTTAACCTGTTTTGTTATCTTTTGAATATAGGGACAGAAGTGATGGGTTATTTTAAAAAGAAGGCTAAAAGTGGATAATTGGAAGTTGAAGGTGTATCAGATTTTTTGTGCCTTAAAGAGTGAAAGAATGCTGGAAAATAGAAAACCAAAAAAAACCATAAAGAGAACGCAACAATTATTTTTGTCCTTAAATGAAGTAGGAGTTGAGGAATGAAAAAGGCCTATTTTTCCTATAAGAGAGATGCATTGCAAGGGAGTTAGAACGTCCTCCTCACCAAGAAAATCCCAGCAACTTTCTCCTTCTTCTCTTCTCCACCAAACACTTTTCTTTTCTTTTTTTAATTTTATTTTCAAGAATTTCATGAAGTTTGTGGATTCTACCATGCGTGGCTAAGGTTCTTTTTCTGATTTAAGGGTTTAATTTCAATTACGCAATTGTGAGGCTATTGTGCTAATTTCTTTCTCGCCCTTTTATTCAAGTAATTGTTTGGTTCATTAGGAATTTTATGGAAATCATTGACTAGTTGAATTGACAACTCAATTTAGTTAATAATTTCCTAATGCTATTTTAGAGCAATATGTTGAATTGTGTTGTGCTATCATAACTCATTTAATCTAAATGAATCAACAATCTTACTCTTGATAATTGTAGCTATCTCAATTATTAGGTTTATGTTTCAATTGTTTCCACGGAAATTCATGCTACCAATAATCGATATGGAACCCTAGTGTGCCCAATTGATTAGTGGTAAGGTTGACCGGGTGCTGGGCTTAGTCAATAAATTAGGGAAACTCGAACTTGTCTTGGCTATCCAGATAGGTTTTAGTTGAAATACTTGAATTTGCAAGATTACATTTTGTTTGCCAATGATCGATTTCGTAATTTAAAGTGCCCTTGAATCAGGAAATTGTCTCAAATTGATATTTCTTTAGTTGTTTTGTTTGTGTTGCTACTGCTCCATCCCATCTTTACTTTATTTTCTAGTTCATTTAGTTATTAATTTTAGATTATAGTTTAATCAAATCAAAAATCCCCCTTAGTTTTTTGGTTACCTTTTACTTTTCAAAAGAAATAAAATCTCCGTCCCCGTGGATACGAACTCTACTTGTCACTATACTAATTTTGTGAGTAGGATAATTAGTTTTTTGGTAAGTTTGTTTTATTTAATAGTTAGATTGTTTTATTTTGTACTTAGGTTCTAGAAAAACAACAGGAGATAAGTACTTGTTAGGTGTGACCATGCTTTAGCGAAAATTATCTTCAAAAAATTTTCAAAAATATTTTTTAAGGCTTGTAGCTGAGGAAGTTTTAAACTTGATCTCGCTTAATTGTAAAGAGTCTTCGGATCAATTTTTTAGTCAATATCCTTCACAAGTACGAATCTGGTAACGAGTTAGGCGTGATCACGCTTAAGTGAAAGAAGTCTTTTGGTGTTTTGTATTTTTGGCCTAACTTGATTTCTTGCAGGTGTGAATATCAAAACTCCCATTTTCTCTATCTCCACATAACCAATGGTGAACCAATTCAAGAAACAAGTATTTTGACGTTTGTCCTCAATTCCTCGAGCTTCAAATTTCAAAATGGAATTCAATTCCATCTCTTTCAGCAAACAAATCTCAGGGGAGTTCTTCTTTACTTTTCTTGTTTCACTATTCTCTCCCTTTCATTTTGTTTTTTCCCTTCCCTATTGAGAATTTGAGAATAGATACATTGAGGACAATGTAGACTTTAAGTGTGGGGGTGAGTTCGAAACTTAATTTGCGATTTTGTGCTTAATTTTTTTCAAAAATTATTATGCAAGTGAGGGGTAAAGTGTAACAACTTGAGAGGAGAAGGTTAGTGGCTTGTTTCTATTGTACAATCATATGTCTCATAGAATAGAAGGATAATTAATTTGGCGGTCTAACGACTCACCAACCACTTTTGAAAAGTGCATAAAATGAAGCGTAGGCAGAAGCATGCTAGAGACCGAAAGGGCGAGTGGAGTGCTGCTAATCACCTTCTCCTCTCGTAACTTAGCCCCCGAACCCACTTCTCATTTTCAAACTCAAAAAGGTTTTATCTCTATTTTTCTAAAATGAAATGAGGTGGCGACTCTTCTGATTTTCAAAACTCAAAAGGGAAACCATTTTGAGAAACTGATTTTCGATTAAGTTCGAAGTTCGGGCTCTCACAGTGGCGACTCCGCTGAGGATATTTTCTAAACTGGGCTAGACTCAATTTTCTTGGCTTACATGTATATATATGCCTTAACATTTGTTTTGAAGGTTTTCTTCCTTCTCTTCTATTTATTTGTAAAAAAAAAATTGTGTGCTTTTTCTTTTTTTTTTTTTTTCAAAAAAATCATTTTTCCAAAAAAATAGATACCTCTCACACATCACATTTTCGAACTTATATCGTCATTGCTACCATACGAACCTTAGGGCAATGGAGCCCGCGTGGTGACGGGGATATCTTGCTCCCTCGAATTAATATCCGCGTCTCTTGCCGTGGCTAAGAATTAAGCCTCACGCCAGCCAGCCATCCAAAGCCACGTCTTGCGACCATGTTTTCAAAAATTCACACGTCCTTGACTTTAATCCGGTTTTGTCAGAGGAAAATTTCAGTCAATTATTCACTTCAAAAGATCATAAACTAATCTCAAATTTGGACATCAAATGAAATGAGTGGGATTGACTCAAAATTGCTGAAGACTCTCACATAGACCGTAATGAGGATGGTGGATCCCCAAATGGTATAGGCCCTTCGCTAGGGGCTTATGATGGCTAATAGTACAAGTGAAAAACATTGGTCCTATACTTGGGAGAAGGGGTCCACTATTCCAGGGATTAATCAAGACAAGGTGTCAAAACTAAGCGATGTGCTTGTCCGGCTTCCTAGGATTCTGTGCATTGCTTGCTTTTCAATCTTTCAAAACAAAATCATTTTTGCTTTTTCATTTCTTATAATATCATTCTTTTGCACATAAATACTGTCCTTTTTCAAATCTAAAACGTTCATTCTTTCAATCAGTTTTTGTAGAGGGAGAATCCTGCTTGTTTTTCTTGCGCGACATTATAGGTCAGTTCCAGGTACCACTTTGATCAAGATCTACTCTGAGTCTCTCCAAATCAGCAATGGCAAACAACAGACAAACATCAGATTATGTGACTAGGGGCTTACCCGACTTTGAGCCCGAGAATGCAATGGGGCAATGGTTAGAGAAGCAGTTAAAAGCCCAAACGAAGTACGTGGTCAGTATCTTCCAGGAACACCTAGAGGAGATAATGGACCATGTGCCGATACTTTTCCAGAATCAAAACCAATTGGGGCTTGAAAATCTTCAACCGCCAGTTGTCCCAAACATCCAAACTGTGTTGTCTCCAATTCAGTCACAAGAAATGGTCTCGATGCCTGCAAGTGCTTCCTTTCACCAAGTACCGAATGCCTACCCAGATTCAACCCAAAACATTGTACCGAATTTTACCTCCTTCACCGAAATGATCCAACACTTGGGAGTAGAAACACACTTCTCACATCATGGTTTGGGAAAAGGGAAAGCTCCATTTGGGACCGCTGTTTGTGTAACCGAGGCTGAATGTGAAATGAGGACTTTGTTCTCTAAATTTTGTAATCAGAATTTGTCTTCAATAAATACTTCTCAAAACCAAATGTTTGTTCAGTGGAAGATTAAAAGCGGTCTGAGAAAGTTCATTCCCCATGATAGGCACTTTGACAAGCTCGATGCTCCTATGTCTGTAATTTCCAATGATCTCGTGGATTAATGTGTGATGAAATCGATAAAAGGATACAAGCCACCAACCAAGCTATGGGATCCTACTGCCTACTGACGGTATCACCAATCAAATGGCCATGACACTGATAACTGCTTCTACCTCCGACATGCTATCCAAAGCCTCATTGATGAGGAGGTTATCGAGAAACCCACTGATGCAGCAAACATGTTATTTGACCATCTTGGGGCACCCATGTCTTGAATCCTGCATGTTTTGATTTCTCATGGAATCTTAAAACCCTTGGAGAAGTACCGGTCTCCCCAGCCATTAGCTAAAGGGTGGAACCCTCTTGAGTTCTCCCAGTACCACCGATGGACGGGACATGCAAATGACTCGTGCTAGTCTCTCAAGAATTCCATACAAAATCTCATCGACAGCGGGATGATTGAGAAAACCCAGACTTGACTCCAACAGTGGAATGGTTATCCTAGGGGCTTCCCGAACCCCGAGGAATGTATTCTCTTTTTGCTACGATGACCGCAACCTGCCAATATGGGAGATTTGTGAAACTTTATGCTAATAATGGAACTCTACTGACCCAAGGGGATATGTCTCTTTTGCTGTGAATAAGGGCACACCGCCCAACTCTAATCCTTTTTTGCTTTCGGGCCCATCTTAAAATGTTCTCACACTTCTTTTGCTTTCCAAATCAAAACTTGCATGTCATTTTTTGTACTACTTTTAGTTGCTTGCTTGTCTTGTAAATATGTGTTTTCAGTTAACGAGCTCACGTTATAATCAAGTGCTTTCATAATCGCGTATCTGGTAGATCTGGTCCTACAAATGATTAATCTCACTTAATTAAAAGCTAATAATAAAAAATGAACTAATCTTAGACTGCGATTAATTGAGATGAGAAATAGGTCCGCGAGGCGATCAATGGAGTTCAGAAAGACGCTCAATCAACCAAAACTCCAAAGGCAATCTAGCGTAGATTCAAGGCGGCCAACCAAGGGCCGAGAATGAGAAATCATAATGGTTATAATGCAAGTATTGTTAATTATTGCTTTAATGTACCATGTGTTGTAAATTCATGTACATTGTAAATTTGTGTTGTTTTACATTTTTATTTTATTTTCAAGCATCATGCTTTGTAAATTTTCAAATGTTATGAGTTTATGATATGTAAGTTTTGTTGCGTTCGATGAATTCAAAAAAAATGAAAATATGAGTGCAAATAAGGAGAGGGTGTGAAAAAAATGGAGGATGTGTGTTAATGTTTCCTTTTTATGTAGATATGTATCATGCATTATCCCAAAAGGGGACATTTTGATTTTGAGATTTATTTGAAAGTCATCAACAACGGCAACTGGTGACATCTGCAATTTTGAAAAGCGCGACAACGAAAGACGACAACGACAACAAGGACAACGACGTCAATGACAACGACGAGGACCTCTCACCCACGAGGTCAACATGTAATGCTAATTATGGTGTTTGTTTGATAGTGTTCTCATCTCGATTTATCGCAGTCTATTTTGAGTCCAAATAAATTACTGTTAGTACCCGACCTGAAAATGAGTTTATTAGGACTTTCCCAAAAATACAAGGACTTTATAGGAATTAGAAACCTTGCAAAGACTTATCCCGGATTCCCAAAATATCTCATTTATGACAAAATCTATCAAATTAGGTAACAAATGGTTTCCTTAAAACCATGCAGAAACCCTAGCTTAAGAATCAAGTCAGCCTGCAGACTTGGCCACGCGGCCAACCTTGCTCCGCGTTGATCTTGGCCACGCGGCCACTCTTGTCACCGGCTTCAACCATGGCCAGGCGGCCAACCTTGCGCTGGATGATCCTGACCATCAGATCCTCCCATCAGTTTACTATATAAACCACTCCATTCCATTGGTTTAAGGGGTCCGATTTGGAGAGCTCTAAATACGAATTTTGGAGTTATTAAACACTATTTTGCTCTCTAATTAACATTCGAACACTCAAGAAGATCCAAGGTTTATTTCTTGCCAACATAGGTAAGTTTTCTAACTTTTTTCTTCATGTTCTTGCATTATTCTTAATGTAGATCTTTTATATTCATGTTCGTACATGTTTATTCATAGTTTCTTCATATTCTTTGCATGCTCATTCATATGTTCATAATATGTTCTTCATATGTTCTTCGTGTTCATAGATTAAAACCTTATTTATGCTATATTTAGGGTTGCGATCTTCATAATTACATGTTATTTCATAGCCGATGATGATCGAGGGTTCATCAACCCGAGGATGATCTAGGAACTACTTCTAAACCCTAATCTTTAGGTAATTCCCCCTTCATTATGCATGATCCCGATTCTTCTGCCTATTCTAATTCTCTGCGAACTACGCTGACCTGAGCTTCTCACATTGAGAGGAACGTAGGCAATCTTCGGATCCGGTCTAAATCACTAACACATTACTAACACATTCATCATGATAGAAAGACCGATCAATTCGGGCAATAGGAGTGATAACGTCCAATATTCTTCTCTTGTTGTAATTTGACCCCCGAACCCATTAAACGTTCTTTTTTCAATGTTTTGGCTTTAATTAAAACGGCGTGGCGACTCTCATAATTTTAATGTCGTTAAGAATATTCCTTTTGTAAATAAAAATAACCACAAGATACTTCCCATGCGTCGCTTCATCGGAAAGGGGTATTCACAGTGGCGACTCTGCTGGGGACTGCTTTGAAATTTTTTCAAACTTAGTGGGTCTAACTTTCGTTCACATCATGATGTCTGCCATGTTCTCACATGCACCTTACACTTTGCCATGTTCTCACATGCACCTTACACTTTGCCATGTTCTCACATGCACCTTACACCTGCCATGTCCACACATGCACACACCTGCCATGTTTGCACATGCACACACCTGCCATGTTTACACATGCACACACTTGCCATGTTTATACATGCACCTCACATACTTGCCATGTTCACACATGCACCCTCCACACACTTGCCATGTTTACACATGCACACACTTGCCATGTTTATACATGCACCTCACATACTTGCCATGTTCACACATGCACCCGCGCACCCCGCAATGTTAATACTTGTACTTTGTTGATACTTGTACTTTGTATATACCTTGTATCCTTGTACCCCTGTTATCTTCGCTTTAGTATTAGGGTCAAACAAAACTCTGCTATGCTCCCTTGTACATGTCTCTCTCTCTCTCTCTCATGCATTGCATTGCATCATCCTAACATCAAAAACTTCTCTCTTTTCTCCTTAAAAAGAATTAGTTCTTACCACACACTACCACAGTCCGTGTCAGCACTGCACAGGTCCCCATTACCCGGAGTATTCGATGTGCAGGAATTTGTGTGCTACTGCCGCACTCTTTTCGAGTCACTCGTCTATTCCACTCACCGTATACGGTGGGAACCTTTTACCTAACCCGTGTCAACCCACACTAGTATAGGTATCACACCTAGGTTTTGACCGGTTGGTTTGGCTAGCTTTTTCTTAATGGTCAATTAACTTGCTGTCTATGTCGAGTCATCCCCAAGTCAATGATGAATCGAGATATTTGAGAGAAAGTGCACAAAAAAGTGATTTCCCTACAAGGGACGTGCCATGGTGAGATGAGTGTTTATTGTCAAGTTCTCCGCTCATCATTAACTTGCGTAGGATGCAACATAGACATCACGTTAAATGCCTTTAACGAAGGGTTAGTCGTAGGATCCGATGGTTGGTGGAAGCCGCTTGCCCTATAGGACCCTCGCCCAAATTGTCCGTTTGGGGGTGTGCAATGCAGGTGAAAAACGAGGGGTCTATAGACGTAATGATGGCCTCCACTGATCGTAGTCTTCTAACTAGTTACGAAAAAGGGGTACCCCTTCCAACCAATTAGGATGTAAATAATGTATGTTTTTGTAAACTAAAATATACTTTGCATGAGCCTTCCCCCTCTCCTAAAGCTTCATTGCCCTTCAACCTTTCAGCAAAGCAAGTTTGGATCCGTTCGGGTGGTCGACTACAACGTGAAGATTCTACTCCGTCCACGTTCTCAGTCTCGTCATCAGCAATGTCAACTCCCGCTTCAGCTTCAGCCTCTGCTCCTCCTGCCAGTGCCGCCGAGCTCAACACTGAGGCTACTCTCAATGGTATTCCCCCAAGCCTCCAGAACTTCCTCACCGGTCTCGAAGCCAAGATCAGGAATCTCGAGGAAAGCAACAAGATGTTGGAAGACCATAACCAACAGTTGAAGGGTCACATTCAACAAAAGGGGACTAAACTGGTGCCCGATGGGGAGAATTTCATTTATGTCGAGGATGAAGAGGTCAATACCAACTGTCCCCCCAACACCAATGCTACTGCCTTCCCATTCCCAAGCTACCGCAATGTTCCACCTCCTTCTCTCTACACCCAACAAGGTTTCACTACCATGAGCAAGAACAAGGATGTCTATGAACCTTCCCCTGAACTGCTTGGTGGCTACCTCTCCGCTAGCAAACTACCCGCACCCTCGTTGCCTCTGAGTATTGGGATGGCCGCTGCTACTGCTTCCACTACTCCTCCCGTCATTCTGTCAAATTCTATCCCCGACATCTCCAATCACCCTGTGGTTATGGCCATGCAAGAGCAAATGCGAAAGTTGATCGAGACCGTGGATAAGCAAAGTGCACCGACTACCAAGACAATCAACCCTAGCCAAGTAGGGGCTCTCCCCAAGGATTTCAAGATGCCTAAGGTGGCAATGTTTCATGGTGACTCGTGTCCTAAGACTCATTTGGATAGTTATGTGTTGGCCATGAGGGCTCGTGACTGCACCAACGAACAAATGGCTCGCGTATTTCATAGCACTTTGGATGGTATAGCTCTGCGTTGGTTCTTGGGGCTAGAACCAAGCGAGAGGCAAACGTGGGATCAAATCAGTGCCATTTTCTGTGAGAAGTATCAAGCTAACTTGGATTGGCATGTGAATCGAACCGACCTTGAGAACACTATGCAAAAGCCCGGCGAGGCTATTTATGATTTTTACAAGAGGTGGAATCATCGGTTGTGCGAGGTCCAATACCCACCAAAAGCGAAGGAACAGAAACATATTTTCTATAAGTGCTTGCTACCGGAGATGAAAGCAGCTATAGGTAATGGTTACTTCCCTGATTTGCGGGAAATGGTTGACGCCGGAGTAAGGTACGAAGCAGGGTTCACTGGGATTGTGCCGCCAAAGGAAAGTCCAAAGACCAACAACAACAACTCCTTCCGCTATAAGGCTCCTACTACGCCTGCGCCTCCTAGGGGTGGAAAGGAGGCCGTCAGCCAAGTGAATATGGTCCAGAAAGAGGTCCCGCTAGATGTCCAAGCCGTGACAAGGAATGGGGCTCCACAACAGAGGGAGCATTTTGACGATTTTGGAATGCCTATGGGGAAGGTCTTTAACGTGTTAGTCAAGAGAGGTCTTATCAAGCCTTTAGAGAATTACCAACCCGCCTACCCAAGAGCTGATTTGGACGCCTCCAAGTTCTGCAAGTATCACAAGCACATCGGGCACACAACGGATGGTTGTATTCAATTGAAGCGCGTAGTTCAAGGGTTGATCAATGACAAGAAGATTGAGAAGCCGAAGGGTCCCAATGTGGTGAATAACCCTCTTCCTAACAATGGGGGTGGGGTGAATATGGTGCAAACATGCGAGATCAGTATCCTAGAGCTCATGGATGCCTTTGACAAGATAGGGCTCACTATGGTGGATATCTTCATGGCATTAGTGACGTTAGAAATCCTCGAACCATTAGAAGGACACCTCCCCCGTCTTGGTTGCGATTTGTCAAAGTTTTGCCACTACCACAAGTGCACCGGTCACACTACCGAAGAATGCTTTAAACTCAAGAGAGCCGTGCAAGAGCTCATCCACAAGGGAATAGTCGAAGACCCTAGAGATTATGTAGCTAGCAATGTACTCATGGTAGAACTTAGTGAGATCACTGATCCGGCCAAGCCTGTTGTGGCGGACTGTGATGAGATGGGTTGTATTCCAATGACTAATAATAAAGAATCTTCTTGCTACTTGTTGTCTTTAGAAAAACTAGTGAGTGAAGTCGAATCTCTAGAGGAAGAGAGCCCCAATCCCTCTCAACCTCTTTCTTGGGCCGAAATCTTCGAGGAGGCCGAAAAGACCGAAGTTTCGCCCCCTTGTCATGACTCGCCATTGTCTTTGGAGGAGCTACGTGCAGAAGTTTGTCTCCTTACAAGATCCGGTCAAGTGTACCAATCCGACCCGAAGGGCGCAAAGAAAATCTTTGGGAAGGAACCCGAGCAAGCCGACCTAGACAAAGAAGACCCTATCCTCACTCAACTCAAACAAACCCAAGCCCATATTTCACTATGGTCCCTACTCACCTCCTCCCTAGCCCATCGCCTCATGCTCGAGCAAAACCTCGCCGCCACCATGGTACCATCCACTGCTACCCCGGAGGACGTCACCCACATGATTGGTAATATCCACTATGGAAACATCATCACTTTCTCGGAGCTAGACAAGCCAGTGTTTGGAGTTGATCATAATGAGCCTTTATACATCACTGTCGAAGTAAATGGCAAGAAGATTCCCCGTGTATTCATTGACAATGGTTCTGCTATTAATATCCTGCCTTCAAGGATGATGGATGTGGTTGGCGTTCATGGTGTTGATTTACGCCCATCCAAGCAAACCATCAAAGCTTATGACTCTACATGCCGTGCCGTGATAGGCGAAGCCACCTTGCCCATTACCATCGGAACAAAGATCCTGCCAACCAACTTCCACGACATAGACATCCCCGCAACTTTCTCACTCCTCCTTGGCCGGCCATGGTTACATCAGTCGGGCGCTGTCCCATCCTCCCTGCACCAATGTGTGAAGTTTCAATCTGGTAATGAAGTGACTATCATCTACAGTGATCTCGTAACTGCCCAAGGGACGGACACCAAGGGCGTTCCTGTCTTACAGATTCAGCATGGGGAAGAGAGCCGACTCTTCAATGGCTTCGAAATAGTCGCTCAAGCACAGATCTGCACCATCGACCTCACCAAAACAACGGACAAAGTGGCACCTGTTGTCAAGATACTGCGTAACATGGGTTTTATACCGGGGCTGGGGCTAGGTAAAAACTTGCAAGGCCCCACAAAATTGGTTGAAGAGGTTGATCATCGAGGGTTGTTCGGTCTAGGGTACACCCTTACTCTTGAAGACAAGATGGAGCAACAAAGGATAGAATTGCTTAAAAAGATGAAGCTTCCCTACAAAAAGCCTGAAATGCGGCCATATCGCCTGTCCCTGAATAGCTACTTTGTCAGGGAAGGCGAGGAGTTTTCGTGTTTTGAGTTCGCCGAACCATGGATTGACCACACCGGGAAATTGCAGAAAGGGTTCGAGATTTTCAGAGATGTGGAATTCGATCGGTCTAACATGAAGCTGACTTACATGGAATATGACAAAGCCACGGGCAGAGTTAGAACCATCAAGCATGAGTACTCCACCAAGGTTGCAGATGACTTGGAAGATCAACTTGAAGCCGCAACCCTTGACAAGCCAACAATAGAAGCCGCAGAAACTCCAAGTTTGACTGAGACGTGGGACGGCCAATATCTGCTTCAACATATGGGTAATCTGGGGCTGCACGAAGACATGGTTGCCGTCATTGGAGATGATTCTGAGGATAAGGTGGACCCGAGGACATTGGTGGTACCCATGGGGGACAAGCTCAAGAATTGGTGCATCATTGGGGGACCTATAGCTACTCCGGAATTTATGATGGGAACACTGGGGCTTACTCCTTCTCCTGTCGCCACTCCTGCAGGATCTCCTGTCACTCACCCAAAATCCCCGTCCCCAGAGTCTAGTGTTTTACATTTTGAATTTGAGTCTTCCTCTAAGTCTGACGACCTTACGTCTGAAGACTATGATCTTGTTGCAAACGCTATTTTCCCTTTTGCCATGAATGAAACCCTCGACCTTTCCGAGTATCCCTCCATAGTCACTCTTTTAACTGATAAATTGGCTAATAATCAAACTAATGATATACACTTAGTTAATAACGATTCATTAGAAGAGGCAGACACAGACACATTAAATGATGAATACATTAAAGAGATCTCAGAACAGGTTATTAATCAAAAAGAATCTCGAGCCCAAGCTGCCGATGAGGTGTTAACATGCGTGAATTTGGGAACCGAAGCCGAGCCTAAGGAAACGCAGATTGGGAGTTTCTTCAGCGGAGCCGAAAGGGAAGCACTGATTGAGCTACTCAAAGAATATGTGGATGTGTTTGCATGGTCTTATAAGGACATGCCGGGGCTCGACAACTCGATTGTAGAGCACATAATCCCGACAGCACCAGACGCTAAGCCAGTCAAGCAGAAGCTGTGCCGCATTAAGCCGGAATGGTCTTTGCAAGTGAAGGAAGAGATTGAGAAGCTACTCCGTGTGGGTTTCATCAGGGTGATCGAATATCCAACTTGGTTATCAAATCTGGTGACTGTCAAGAAATCCAACGGTAAAGTCAGAGTATGTGTGGATTTTCGGGATCTCAACAAAGCTACACCAAAGGATGACTTCCCCTTGCCGAATATCGACATGTTGGTGGATGCGACCTCCCACTATGAGGTCAAGTCGTTTGTGGATGGGTTTTCCGGCTATAACCAAATCAAGATGGCCGAGGAGGACCAAGAAAAAACAGCTTTCACCACCCCATGGGGGACTTTTTATTATACTGTCATGCCATTTGGGCTGAGGAACGCCGGGGCTACCTACCAACGGGCAGTTACGACTTTATTCCACGATATGATCCACAAGGAGATTGAGGTGTACGTTGATGACATGATTATACATTCCAAAGGGTCTAGGGGCCAACACTTGACGGATCTCAGAAAATTCTTCAACAGGTTGAGAGAGCACGCCATGGGTTTGAACCCGGCGAAATGCACCTTTGGAGTTCGTAGAGGGAAAGTATTAGGTTACATGGTCACCGAGAATGGGATCGAAGCCGACCCAAGGAAGATTCAAGCCATCCTGGAGATGAAGCCACCCCGTACCGAGACGGAGATAAAAGGATTCATGGGACGCCTGCAATACATCAGTCGGTTTATCAATCAGCTGACCACCATCTGCGAACCAATTTTCAAGTTAATGAAGAAAACAGCCAGTGTGGAGTGGGATCATGACTGCCAGATAGCCTTCGAAAGGATCAAACAATATTTGGTGAATACCCTAATCCTGCGCCCGCCGCATAAGGAGAAGCCGTTGCTACTATACTTAACTGTGACAGACACCGCCGTCGGAGCCATGTTAGCGCAAGAAGCCAAAGATTCCCGGATTGAGAATGCAGTGTACTTTGTCAGCCAAAAGTTACAAGGTAGCGAGCTCAATTAATCCGCGCTCGAGAAGACCTGCGTAGGCCTAGTATGGGTGGTGACGAAGCTTAAGCACTACATGGTATCCCATCCGATCTTACTAGTCTCGAAAATGGATCCTATCAAGTACCTGTTTGATAAACCCTCCCTGTCTATGAGACTCGCTAAATGGTCAATGTTCTTGGGAGAGTTCGACATTACTTATGTACCGAGGAAAGCAATCAAGGGGAGGGCAATGGCCGATCAGCTCGCAGACTCTCCAAGCACCGAGACAAGAGGACCCGACCCCGAGTTCCCGGACGACGACATTTTCTCAATTGAGGTCGCAGAAAGGTGGCAATTATTCTTTGACTGTGCTGCAAACAAACGAGGGAATGGAGTCGGACTCCTACTTATTGATCCCAAAGATGAGCACACTCCCATAGCCATCAAGCTGAACTTTTCAGCAACCAACAACGCCGCCGAGTATGAGGCGTGTATAGCCGGATTGGAGGCCGCCCTAGAACGCAACGTGAAAGAGTTAGAAGTGTATGGAGACTCTGCTTTGATTATTAACCAAACGGCGAAGAAATGGAAAACTATTGATCCTTGCCTGCAGCGGTACCAAGGTTACATGGATGAGTTAATAGCACAGTTCAAAGAAGTTACCTTCCATTTCCTGCCACGAGACAAAAATAGGTTCGCGGATGCTCTAGCTACATTGGCCTCCTTAGTTGAAATTCCAGAAGGAAGGTCCGTGAAACCATTCAGGGTTGGACGAAGGGAGAACCCCGCCTATTGCTGTGAAATCCAGATCAATGCAGAGGTAAACGGAGATCAATGGTACGCCCAAATCTACAAGTTCCTTAAGCACGGAGAGATGTCCTTTGACGGAGATGTGAAGGCCAAGAGTCTGCAAGCACTCAAAAGATTGGCGGGGCAGTTTGTGCTGTTAGACGATACTTTATACAAGAGGCATTACGATGGTCTGTTGCTCTTATGTGTCGACAACAAGAAAGCTGAAGCAATAATGGAAGAAGTACACAACGGGTTGTGCGGACCCCACATGAATGCAAGGATGCTTAGAAAGAAGATCACTCGGCTGGGCTATTATTTGATTACCATGGAGACAGACTGTATTCAATGGGTTCGACGGTGTCACAAGTGCCAAGTATGCTCCAACCTCAACCACATCCCCCCACACGAATTGTATAGTTCCACCACGCCTTGGCCATTCGCCACGTGGGGTATAGACATTATTGGGAAGATCTCGCCGGCCGGTAGTAATGGTCATGAATTCGTCCTCGTCGCGGTCGACTACTTCACAAAGTGGGTCGAAGCTCAGTCTTACAAGGTGCTGAATTCCAAGAAGGTAGCGCAGTTTATCAAAGAGAACATTATGTGTCGGTATGGGGTTCCTAACCTCATTTATATCAGATAATGGCAGTCATTTCGAAGCCGAGTGTGCTCGCTTGCTTGTAGAATTCAAGATCGAACGAAAGAAATTTTCCCCATACTATTGTTAGTACCCGACCTGAAAATGAGTTTATTAGGACTTTCCCAAAAATACAAGGACTTTATAGGAATTAGAAACCTTGCAAAGACTTGTCCTGGATTCCCAAAATATCTTATTTATGGCAAAATCTATCAAATTAGGTAATAAATGGTTTCCTTAAAACCATACAGAAACCCTAGCTTAAGAATCAAGTCAGCCGGCAGCCTTGGCCACGCGGCCAACATTGCTCCGCGTTGATCTTGGCCACGCGGCCAACATTGTAACCGGCTTCAACCATGGCCAGGCGGCCACCTTTGCGCTGGATGATCCTGACCATCAGATCTTCCCATCAGCTTACTATATAAACCAATCCCATGCTATTGGTTTAGGGTCCGATTTTGAGAGCTCTAAGTCCGAGTTTTGGAGTTCTTAAACAATATTTCTCTCTCTAATTAACATTCAAACACTCAAGAAGATCCAAGGTTTATTTCTTGCCAACATAGGTAAGTTTTCTAACTTTTTCTTCGTGTTCTTGCATTATTTTTAATGTAGATCTTTTATATTCATGTTCGTACATGTTTATTCATAGTTTCTTCATATTCTTTGCATGATCATACATATGTTCATAATATGTTCTTCGCATGTTCGTCGTGTTCATAGATTAAAACCTTATTTATGCTATATTTAGGGTTGCGATCTTCATAATTATATGTTATTTCATAGACGATGATGATCGAGGGTTCATCAACCCGATGATGATCTAGGAACTATTTCTAAACCCTAAACTTTAGGTAATTCCCCCTCATTATGCATGATCCCGATTCTTCTGCCTATTCTAATTCTCTGCGAACTACGCTGACCTGAGCTTCTCACATTGAGAGGAACGTAGGCAATCTTCGGATCCGGTCTAAATCACTAACACACTACTAACACATTCATCATGATAGAAAGACCGATCAATTCGGGCAATAGGAGTGATAACGTCCAATATTCTTCTCTTGTTGTAATTTGACCCCCGAACCCACTAAAAATGCTTTTTTCAATGTTTTTGCTTTAATTAAAACGGCGTGGCGACTCTCATAATTTTAATGTCGTTAAGAATATTCCCTTTGTAAATAAAAATAATCACAAGATACTTCCCATGCGTCGCTTCATCGGAAAGGGGTATTCACAGTGGCGACTCTGCTGGGGACTGCTTTGAAACTTTTTCAAACTTAGTGGGTCTAACTTTCGTTCACATCATGATGCTTGCCATGTTCTCACATGCACCTTACACTTTGCCATGTTCTCACATGGATCACACACTTTGCCATGTTTACACATGCACACACCCGCCATGTTTACACATGCACCCTACATACACCTGCCATGTCTACACACACACACACCTGCCATGTTTACACATGCACAAACCTGCCATGTTTACACATGCACACACCTGCCATGTTTACACATGCACACACTTGCCATGTTTACACATGCACCTCGCATACTTGCCATGTTTACACATGCACACACCTTGCCATGTTTACACATGCACAAACCTTGCCATGTTTACACATGCACACACTTGCCATGTTTACACATGCACCTCGCATACTTGCCATGTTTACACATGCACACACCTTGCCATGTTTACACATGCACAAACCTTGCCATGTTTACACATGCACCTCGCATACTTGCCATGTTTACACACGCACCTCACATACTTGCCATGTTTATACATGCATCTCACATACTTGCCATGTTTACACATGCACCCATGCACCCCGCAATGTTAATACTTGTACTTTGTTGATACTTGTACTTTGTATATACCTTGTATCCTTGTACCCTTGTTATCTTCGCTTTAGTATTAGGGTCAAACAAAACTCTGCTATGCTCCCCTGTACATGGCTCTCTCTCCCTCTCTCACGCATTGCATTGCATCATCCTAACATCAAAAGCTTTTATCTTTTCTCCTTAAAAAGAATTAGTTTCTTGCCACACACTACCACTAGTCCGTGTCAGCACTGCACAGGTCCCCATTACCCGGAGTATTCGATGTGCAGGAATTTGTGCGCTACTGTCGCCCTCTTTTCGAGTCACTCGTCTACTCCACTCACCGTGTACGTTCCGCGAGCGGTGGGAACCTTTTACCTAACCCGTGTCAACCCACACTAGTATAGGTAACACACCTAGGTTTTGACCGGTTGGTTTGGCTAGCTTTTTCTTAATAGTCAATTAACGTGCTGTCTATGTCGAGTCATCCCCAAGTCAATGATGAATCGAGATCTTTGAGAGAAAGTGCACAAAAAAGTGATTTCCCTACAAGGGACGTGCCATGGTGAGATGAGTGTTTATTGTCAAGATCTCCGCTCATCATTAACTTGCGTAGGATGTAACATAGACATCACGTTAAATGCCTTTAAGGGAGGGTTAGTCGTAGGATCCGATGGTTGGTGGAAGCCGCTTGCCCTATAGGACCCTCGCCCAAATTGTCCGTTTGGGGGTGTGCAATGCAGGTGAAAAACGAGGGGTCTATAGACGTAATGATGGCCTCCACTGATCGTAGTCTTCTAACTAGTTGCGAAAAAGGGGTACCCCTTCCAACCAATTAGGATGTAAATAATGTATGTTTTTGTAAATTAAAATATACTTTGCATGAGCCTTCCCCCTCTCCTAAAGCTTCATTGCCCTTCAACCTTTCAGCAAAGCGAGTTTGGATCCGTTCGGGTGGTCGACTACAACGTGAAGCTTCTACTCCGTCCGCGTTCTCAGTCTCATCATCAGCAATGTCAACTCCCGCTTCAGCTTCAGCCTCTGCTCCTCCTGCCAGTACCGCCGAGCTCAACACCGAGGCTACTCTCAATGGTATTCCCCCTAGCCTCCAGAACTTCCTAGCCGGTCTCGAAGCCAAGATCAAGAATCTCGAGGAAAGCAACAAGATGTTGGAAGATCAGAACCAACAGTTGAAGGGTCACATTCAACAAAAGGGGACTAAACTGGTGCCCGATGGAGAGAATTTCATTTATGTCGAGGATGAAGAGGTCAATACCAACTGTCCCCCCAACACCAATGCTACCACCTTCCCATTCCCAAGCTACCGCAATGTTCCACCTCCTTCTCTCTACACCCAACAAGGTTTCACTACCATGAGCAAGAACAAGGCTGTCTATGAACCTTCCCCTGAACTGCTTGGCGGCTACCTCTCCGCTAGCAAACTACCCGCACCCTCGTTGCCTCTGAGTATTGGGATGGCCGCTGCTACTGCTTCCACTACTCCTCCCGTCATTCTGTCAGAAACTATCCCCGACATCTCCAATCACCCTGTGGTTATGGCCATGCAAGAGCAAATGCGAAAGTTGATCGAGACCGTGGATAAGCAAAGTGCACCAACTACCAAGACAATCAACCCTAGCCAAGTGGGGGCTCTCCCCAAGGATTTCAAGATGCCTAAGGTGGCAATGTTTCATGGTGACTCGTGTCCTAAGACTCATTTGGATAGCTATGTGTTGGCCATGAGGGCTCGTGACTGCACCAACGAACAAATGGCTCGCGTATTTCATAGCACTTTGGATGGTATAGCTCTGCGTTGGTTCTTGGGGCTAGAACCAAGCGAGAGGCAAACGTGGGATCAAATCAGCGCTATTTTCTGTGAGAAGTATCAAGCTAACTTGGATTGGCACGTGAATCAAACAGATCTTGAGAACACTATGCAAAAGCCCGGCGAGGCTATTTATGATTTTTACAAGAGGTGGAACCATCGGTTGTGTGAGGTCCAATATCCACCAAAGGTGAAGGAACAGAAACAGATTTTCTACAAGTGCTTGCTACCGGAGATGAAAGCAGCTATAGGTAATGGGTACTTCCCTGATTTGCGGGAAATGGTTGACGCCGGAGTAAGGTACGAAGAAGGGTTCACTGGGATTGTGCCACCAAAGGAAAGTCCAAAGGCCAACAACAACAATTCCTTCCGCTACAAGGCTCCTACTGCGCCTGCGCCTCCTAGGAGTGGAAAGGAGGCCGTCGGCCAAGTGAATATGGTCCAGAAAGAGGCCCCGTTAGATGTTCAAGCCGTGACAAGGAATGGGGCTCCGCCGCAAAGAGAGAGGGAGAACTTTGACGATTTTGGAATGCCTATGGGGAAAGTCTTTGACGTGTTAGTCAAGAGAGGTCTTATCAAGCCGTTAGAGAACTACCAACCTGCCTACCCAAGAAGTGATTTGGACGCCTCCAAGTTCTGCAAGTATCACAAGCACATCGGGCACACGACGGATGGTTGTATTCAATTGAAGCGCGTAGTACAAGGGTTGATCAATGACAAGAAGATTGAGAAGCCGAAGGGTCCTAATGTGGTGAATAACCCTCTTCCCAACAATGGGGGTGGGGTGAATATGGTGCAAACATGCGAGATTAGTATCCTAGAGCTCATGGATGCCTTGACAAGATAGGGCTCACGATGGTGGATGTCTTCATGGCATTGGTGACGTTAGAAATGCTCAAACCATTAGAAGGACACCTTCCCCGCCTTGGTTGCGATTTGTCGAAGTTTTGCCACTACCACAAGTGCAACCGGTCACACTACCGAAGAATGTTTCAAACTCAAGAAAGCCGTGCAAGAGCTCATCCACAAGGGAGTAATCGAAGACCCTAGAGATTATGTAGCTAGCAATGTACTCATGGTAGAACTTAGTGAGATCACTGATCCGGCCAAGCCTGTTGTGGCGGACTGTGATGGGATGGGTTTATTTCAATGACTAATAATAAGAATCTTCTTGCTACTTGTTGTCTTTAGAAGAACTAGTAAGTGAAGTCGAATCTCTAGAGGAAGAGAGTCCCAAACCCTCTCAACCTCTTTCTTGGGCCGAAATCTTCGAGGAGGCCGAAAAGACCGAAGTTTCGCCCCCTTGTCCTGACACGCCATTGTCTTTGGAGGAGCTACGTGCAGAAGTTTGTCTCCTTACAAGATCCGGTCAAGTGTACCAATCCGACCCGAAGGGTGCAAAGAAAGTCTTTGGGAAGGAACCCGAGCAAGCCGACCTAGACAAAGAAGACCCTATCCTCACTCAACTCAAACAAACCCAAGCCCATATTTCACTATGGTCCCTACTCACCTCCTCCCTAGCCCATCGCCTCATGCTCGAGCAAAACCTCGCCGCCACCATGGTACCATCCACTATTACCCCAGAGGACGTCACCCACATGATTGGTAATATCCACTATGGAAACATCATCACTTTCTCGGAGCTAGACAAGCCAGTGTTCGGAGTTGATCATAATGAGCCTTTGTACATCACTGTCGAAGTAAATGGCAAGAAGATTCCCCGTGTATTCATTGACAATGGTTCTGCTATTAATATCCTGCCTTCGAGGATGATGGATGTGGTTGGCGTTCATGGTGTTGATTTACGCCCATCCAAGCAAACCTCAAAGCTTATGACTCTACATGCCGCGCCGTGATAGGCGAAGTCACCCTGCCCATTACCATCGGAACGAAGATCCTGCCGACCGACTTCCACGTCATAGACATCCCAGCAACCTTCTCACCTCCTCCTTGGCCGGCCCATGGTTACATCAGTCGGGCGCGGTCCCATCTTCCCTGCACCAGTGTGTGAAGTTTCAATCCGGTAATGAAGTGACCATCATCTACAGTGATCTTGTAACTGCCCAAGGGACGGACACCAAGGGCATTCCTGTCTTACAGATTCAGCATGGGGAAGAAGCCGACTCTTCAATGGCTTCGAAATAGTCGCTCAAGCACAGATCTGCACCATCGACCTCACCAAAACAACGGACAAAGTAGCACCTGTTGTCCAGATACTGCGTAACATGGGTTTTATACCAGGGACTGGGGCTAGGTAAGAACTTGCAAGGCCCACACAGAATTGGTTGAAGAGATTAATCATCGAGGGTTGTTCGGTCTAGGATACACCCTTACTCTTGAAGACAAGATGGAGCAACAAAGGATAGAATTGCTTAAAAAGATGAAGCTTCCCTACAAAAAAGCCTGAAATGCGGCATACCGCCTGAATAGCTACTTTGTCAGGGAAGGCGAGGAGTTTTCGTGTTGTTTTGAGTTCGCAGAGCCATGGATTGACCACACCGGAAAGTTGCAGAAAGGGTTCGAGATCTTCAGAGATGTGGAATTCGATCGGTCCAACATGAAGCTGACTTACATGGAATATGACAAAGCCACGGGCAGAGTTAGAACCATCAGGCATGAGTACTCCACCAAGGTTGCAGATGACTTGGCAGATCAACTTGAAGCCGCAACCCTTGACAAGCCAGCAGTAGAAGCCGCAGAAACTCCAAGTTTGACTGAGACGTGGGACGGCCAAATCTGCTTCAACATCTGCGTAATCTGGGGCTGCACGAAGACATGGTTGCCGTCATCGGGGACGATTCTGAAGATAAGGTGGACCCAAGGACATTGGTGGTACCCATGGGGGACAAGCTCAAGAATTGGTGCATCATTGGCATGAGGGACCTATAGCTACTCCGGAATTTATGATGGAATACTGGGGCTTACTCCTTCTCCTCGCTGTCGCCGCTCCTGCAGCGCATCTCCTGTCACTCACCCAAAATCCCCGTCCCCAGAGTCTAGTGTTTTTACATTTTGAATTTGAGTCTTCCTCTAAGTCTGATGACCTTACGTCGGAAGACTATTGATCTTGTGCAAACGCTATTTTCCCTTTTGCTATGAATGAAACCCTCGACCTTTCTGAGTATCCCTCCATAGTCACTCTTTTAACTGATAAATTGGCTAATAATCAAACTAATGATATACACTTAGTAATAATGATTCATTAGAAGAGGCAGACACAGACACACTAAATGATGAATACATTAAAGAGATCTCAGAACAGGTTATTAATCAAAAAGAATCTCGAGCCCAAGCTGCCGATGAGGTATTACATGCGTGAATTTGGGAACCGAAGCCGAGCCTAAGGAAACGCAGATTGGAAGCTTCTTCAGCGGAGCCGAAAGGGAAGCACTGATTGAGCTACTCAAAGAATATGTGGATGTGTCGCATGGTCTTATAAGGACATGCGCGGGGCTCGACAACTCGATCGTAGAGCACAGAATCCCGACAGCACCAGACGCTAAGCCAGTCAAGCAGAAGTTGCGCCGTATTAAGCCGGAATGCTGTGTCTTTTGCAAGTGAAGGAGAGATTGAGAGCTACTCCGTGTGGGTTTTATCAGGGTGATCGGAGTATCCAACGTGGTTATCAAATCTGGTGACTGTCAAGAAATCCAACGGTAAAGTCAGAGAGTGTGTGGATTTTTGGATCTCAACAAAGCTACGCCAAAGGATGACTTCCCCTTGCCAAATATCGACATGTTGGCGGACGCGACCGCCCATTATGAGGCCAAGTCATTCGTTGATGGGTTTGCCGGCTATAACCAGGTCGAGACAATTGAAGAGGACCAAGAAGCGACCCCCTCCACAACTTTGGGGAGGACCATCAGTCGGCGATTTCGAGCCGTGTTAGAATGCAATCTCCTCGGAACAAAGCCAAAAAGGAAGAACTCATCAAGTTACTGCAATACCTCAACATATTCACAACAGTGGGGGAACCGAATCTCAGAGAAAATAGAAAGGCGCCGCGACCAAGAATGGAGTTCGAGATGTGAGTTCGCATTATGCTGCCTCAAGGAGTACCTCGCGAATACCCCAATCCTGCACCCGGCACATGGGAATGAACTCCAGACCCACAACACCAACGACAGAATCATGGCCTTCGCGCCAGGAAAAAGAAATCAGTGAAAAAATGCAAAGGTTTTGGACAACTACCCCTCTCAGTCCACCGATACACAAATAATGGGGACCCCTTTCGCAAAATTATTCGAACCAACTGAGACAAATGGGCAAGATGCAGCCTCTAGAAGAACATTCACTCCTCTCCGAATTACCACCCCTGCAACCATTTGAACCTACCAAAAGTTGCTCTTACCACCAAGACGAAGGCCACGACAACAACGACTGTGTCGCTCTACAAAGGAGAATCCAAGGCTTGATGGACGCAAACATCTCAACCAGCGTGAGAGGATTTTGGTTCTATATGGGAAGGGCGAAAACTTGGAACTCTCGGTTGCTGCGAAATCGAGCCTTATGTGAAGAACGACTCGGAGGCACCCTCGCACCTACTGCAGAAACAATGCAAGAACTCTCAAGAGAAATAGGGGATTTAAAGCAACGCATCGACGCAATGACCAAAGTTAGGAACGCGCCACAAGACTAGACAGAATGGCAGATTTGGATGGCAACCCGTTCAAGGAACCAGTCAACCTCAGCAAGCTCAGACGCTACTATGACTAGACTCCCCTCTTAAAAAAAAAATAAATAAAAAAAAAAAATTATTACTACGCAAAAAGAAGCCCGATAGACTGAAACCCGCAAAGGGCGGTCTATGCAAAATAAGGGTGCGTACAAAGCTCGCTAGATCGAAAACCCGCAAGGGCGGTCTAGGCAAAAGTTAGAGCATTCCCCCTTCTATCTTCCCTTTCTTTAAAATCATCTAGTCTGACTGGAGTGAACTACGGTACCTGAGCCCCTTAGTCCTATTTGTAAAAGGGGAACGTAGGCAGCCTTTCAAAAGGTGCGGTCTAAAAAACAAATAAACATCCAAATCTTGTTAAGCAATAAAGATAGAAGTTGTATTTTCTGAAAGCAAAAACTTCTATTTCCATAGTCATTGCATGTAACCACTTATTTGATGAGTCTAAGCTTGACATACCTTTGGAATAAATACCTATTCTGAAATTGAAACTAAAAACAAAAGTAAACTAAATTAAACTAATGTGTCTGCATGACTATATAGAGACGCTCGGGATTACTCCTTAGTGCCATTGTGCCCTCGGTCTCTTTTCTTCTACTTTGCCCACGGCGAACTTTCTTCTTGCTAGGACTCTCGCAAAATCTTCTTTCAAACTTGCTAACACCTTTAGCCTTGCCATTAGGAGCCTCTTCGCCTTTCCTCTTCTTGGACGCCCCCACTTCTTCTCCGCCTCCGTTAGCCACGCGCTTACTCATCCTCCTCTCATAAGCCTCAGCCTCCTTAATTCTCAATGAAGAACTTGGAGCACAGGATCCCAAGATAGTGCCCCTTAGGGTCTCTAGAGTCTGCTCCGCATGCCCAAGTCTCCCCATATACCAATCCAAATACTCGCGTGGCAGGAAGGTGTTGCTAGAACGTGTGAGGAAGGTCCTACGACTGAAGCAGCCTCGCCCCACATCTGAGAAAGAAGGACTGAGGCACTATCATCCAACTGAAGTACCCTAAAGGGAAAATCATCTCTCTCCCTCGTCCCAACCCTCCGGGATGGTCT
>JAOWBW010000487.1:669046-759777 GCA_026119855.1 Campanula takesimana
TTAACTAACTTAAAAGCAAGAGTAAAATGTGCATTGCTACCCCCACTATTTTCATCATCTTCTTTTGCCACCCTCTCTCGTTATATTCCGTTAGAATGAACAAACGGTAATCCCTTTCTTTCTTTCTCTCTCCATCTGTTAAGTAGTTTCACTAATCTACCTTTGTTATTTGATGATGACTGATATAGAGTCACGTAAGTAACCATTCTAAATCTAACTAGATACTTCCATTGTCGATGTTGCCAACAATCACAACCAAATTTGATAGAGAGCTACACTCTCGTCTATACCGGTGATTCCAAGTGCATTTCCTCATCTAGACCAGTACTGAGTATTCATATATAGTCATTATAGCAAAGTCACTAAAACAGGTTAGATATTGTGCACAATGATTCAGATGCGATGTTTGTTAAAAGGTTCTAACTAAACTGAAATTTTAAGTACAAATGTACTAAAACCAAATTTTAAATCCTTAATTGGCTTTTGAAAGTGAAAACATGTCTCTATTTTTCAGATGATGGCGGTGGAGTTGTTGTCAGTTCCATTTGCTCTGAATGCTAGCTGAGAGATATCTATGCACGCACGCATGTTTGTAGGTTCACGATTAAGAACGAGGTTCTAATTAATTTTGTATGTGTGCTTTTATATGAATTCCTAAAAAATAAAAAGACTAGACTACCCTCAAGCAACGTGAAAACTTAACTAATCTACAAAGCCGAAGGATGTCCGTGCCGTGAACAAACTAGTAGGGTTAACATTAGAATTTTCGTGAAACCATAGGTGGTACCATTGCAATTAACCCCAAAGAGAAACTAACATAGATGGACGAAAATACCCTCAATGGTTTCCATGGCTAGTAGACGTTATCCACAAAATCAAACTCATCAACCAAATCCAAAAGAACAAAATCCAAACCACCCAAAAAACTGTAATCCAAAACAACAACAAAAAAAATAAAAAATACCATCTTTGATCATCAGTTCATTCCCAATCTGCATTTGGTTGTCATCTTCATGATGGAAACAATTCTAGCTCCCAACTCTTTTCTTCCCCAATTCAACCCCAAAATTTCTTCATCCAAAACCCTAATCTCCCCCATCCCTCCAACAACCCATATCAAATTCACTCCAATTCACAAAACCCATGTTACACCAGCAGGTCTTAACATTGTTGAGCTGTAAGTTGTTTTATATGTGATGTCGTTTTGAGTTAAGGTCATATGGTTTAGAGAGCAGTTTAGATGCTGTCAGTGAGTTTAGATGGTGTCAGTTAGTTTAGATGGTGTCAGTTAGTTTGTGAGAGGTTATATTAGCACTGTAACATTATGGGAAGTTATTGAGAAATTAGTATCAGTTTTCTTCCCCAAATTCTCTGTCTCTCTACTCATCTACTTCTCTTCTATTTCTCATCTTCAATTCATGTAATGTTAGTAGATCCCAGTTGTGATTTCTTAGCAAAATCATAACAAATTGTTATCAGAGCCGTTATGATCGGAGGAAATTAGCCATGGCTGGATGAAACAAGCAGCAACAGCAGGAGCAACGCATTGACGAATTGCAGGCCTCTCATGAGCAACTTGAACAAACTGTTCAAGGTGTGCAAGCCACGGTGGGAAGGATCGAATTTCAGGTTGATTAAATTGAGAAAAGTTTGGCTGACATCAAGACCTTATTGGTAGGTGATAAGAACGGAAAGGCGAAAATGGATGAAGGAGAAGGATCAAGATCTCTTGGTGCAATGAGAAATAATCATGGTCAGGGAGAATCAATTTTGGGCCCACCACCTCGGTTCGGTAAAGAGTATTTGTACAAGAACACTCACCAGACTTATGGAAGCATGGAGTGGGAATTCCCTAACTTTAGAGGTGATGATCCACAGAGTTGGATTAAAAAGTGCAAGTAAATTTTCAAATTCAATAGAGTTGTTGAGGAGGATAAGGTCGAATTAGCGATGATGCATTTAGAAGGTGAAGCGGATGATTGGTACCAGCATTGAGGAGGTGGACATGATGGCATGGGAGAAATTTGTCGAGGCAGTAACAGCTAGGTTCGGGGTGCAACCTCATCGCAATATCGAAGGTGAGTTCAGCAAACTTACTCAAACTGGTACTGTTAAGGAGTATTCTATGAAATTTGAGGAGTTAAAGGCGTTGATGTTGATTGAAAATTGTGGATTATCTGAACGATATTTTGTTAATAATTACTTTAAGTCGGTTGAAGGATGCTATTGGAAACCATGTTTCAATGTTGTTTCCAAAGACACTCACGGAGGCTATTAGTTTGGCGAGGATGCAGGAAGGTAATTTGGAGTCTCAGTTGCTGGAGGTTAAATATGTTAATAGGAATACGTCCTTTCAGTTTCCTAATAGTACCAATGGTGTGAGTTATTCTAAACAAAAATCTATTGGTAGTTATAAAGCACCAACTTCCCCTGTTGGTTCTTATGGTAGGGAGGCTAATTCTGTTGCTTCTAGTACCGGTAACTCATGGAACATCAGAAATTTGAGTGGTACAAAAACTTTACCTGTGAAAGGACTAACACATGAGCAGATGAAACAGAGAAGGGACAAGGGGCTTTGTTACTACTGTGATTAGGTGTATTCTGCTGGTCATAAATGCAAAACACAACATATTTACATGCTTATTCAGGAAGATGAGTTAGTGACATAGGATGAAATATGGCATGATAGCGAACCACCACCAAAAGAAGGTAAACAAGAGGAGGTGGTAATTTCTGCGGCAACATTGTCAGGAACTCCTTGTTGTCAAACTATTAGACTCAAGGGAAGAGTCAAACAGACACCAGTGACAATTTTAATTGACAGCGGCAGTACTCATAATTTCATTGATGTAAATACAGCCAGGAAACTTGGAGTAGATGTGGAAGCCATTCCTAGTTTCAAGGTGGCAGTAGCAGATGGGAGCAAGGTGGACTGCAATATGAAATGTCCTACATTAAATTGGGTTGTGCAAGGGAATGAATTCACTGCCCAAGTTAAGTTGATTCCGTTGGGCGGATGTGATATTGTTTTAGGCGTGGAGTGGTTAGAATAGTATAGCCCTATCATTTTTGACTTCAAGGAACTTACACTGAGTTTCCAAAGTCAAAATCAACACATAACACTTCGGGGTATTAAAGGAGGGCCTGTGATTAACATGATTGATGGTGTTGGGATGAACAAATTGCTGAACTCAGGGGATTATGGAGCTATAGTGCATATTTATTTTATTTCTGAAGTACAAAAAGGGGAGCAGATACAACAGGAGGTTCAGGCAATAATTACTGAGTTTGACGATGTCTTTAAAGAACCAAAAGCATTACCACCTAACAGAAAGCATGACCACCATATTATTCTCAAGGCAAGAAGTGAACCAGTATCATGTAGACCGTATAGATGCCCCTATGTACAGAAGTCTGAGATAGAAAATATTGTTAATGAAATGTTGGAAGCATGGATTATTCAGCCTAGTCAAAGTCCATTTACAAGCCTTGTTGTTGGTCCCAAAGGAAGGGTATAAAAATAGCTAGAGGGGGGGGGGGTGAATAGCTGTTTTGAAATTCTTTTCGTACCCTTGATAAACTCAATTGCAAGCGCGTACTTTATCAAATAAGCGTTATGATATGCGCCTAAGTGAGTGAGTGAAATGCACAGCGAAAGTTAGTTAAGTAAATAGGCGCAAAGTATGATAAAGGGGGCGCACACACACTCTAAGTATTTTGGCTCAAAGTGGGTGAAATAAGAAAATAAGGCAAATGATATAACAAACACAACACAGTTCAATCAAACAATCTACAATGAATAAACAAGCAAATAGTTAGATATGATATGAACTTGTAAGGAATTAGCAAGATATGAACACGCGCTATTTGGAGAGGTTCGATCGGTAAAATGATCTACGTCCTCTACCAAGATGGTTAGTCTTGGATTTTCTAATGAAGATCTTATTATGAGTGAGTATTACAAATTACAATCGTTTGAGCTTATATACTAAGTCAAGATCTATATTTATGAAAGAAGAAATCCTAGACAATAACCGGTGTATCTCTTAAAGAAGGATCTAAGTGATCAAACTTAAAGAGGTGCGTGTGTGATTTTAGTATCAAGGATTTTTAGATCTTTGAGATTGAGAGCACAAGAAACTAAAGTGTTTTTGCTTGAGGATCTGGGCTAAGGATGAAGGTATGAAGGTGTTCTTGAGAATTCTGGAAATATCAAAGGCAATCTTCAAATCTTCAACAAATGCTTGAGAGAGAGAAATTCTTGGAAATCTTAGCAAAGCTTAGCAACTTCAAAACGTTGAAGTTTATGGGGTATTTATAGTAGAGCCCCAAAAACTAGCCGTTGGAAATCCTTGGTGAGTCAGAGAAAGGACGAATGTGCTGTCGCTCATTGAGTGGAGCACTTGTCCTTTATAGCCGTTAGACTCATATCACAAATATGACCGTTATGGACAGGTGTCCTTAGATTAGGGCGCATACGTGTTATTTACCCACCGTTGGATCATTGGCGTAGTTTGAATTTCTTTAAGTCTTCGAGTCTTCAATAAATCATTGAGTGTTGAATTAATATCCCTTGAGGCGTATTGAGCTAAGGGGCGCATGACACATGCGCGCTCTGATCCATTGAGGCGTGTAGGCCATAGAGGCACGTAATAAGCGCGCGTGCCAAGATATGGCGCATAGTGGTATTAAACGGCGCATGGCGCGTTTTGAGAGGAACAGAGGCGCGTAGCTATCAACAATTGGTATTCAACGAAGGGGCCCGTAGTATCCGATGAATTCTTGATCGAGAAAATGGGTTGCATCCCGCGCAAGGTTACAAAGGAAGACTTATTCACTTCCACTTTCGAGTCCGAGAGTGTATCCGACATCCTCACCCAAGAAGATATGGAGGCTATAGCCGAGCGTGTGTTCCCCTTCTTTGCTAATGAAAAATTTGATCTTTCTGAGTACCCCGAGATTGCAAACATCATAAATGATGAATTAACTAATAATGAATTTAATGGACTAGTTAATAACGATTCAAATAATGATGAAATAGACCACGAAAACACAACATACTTAAATGAACTTGCTCAACAGGTCCGTAATCGTGGTAAAAATGGTCCAGGAGATGACGAAGAATTGCATGTTGTTAATCTGGGTACCGACGAAGAGCCGAAGGAAACCAATATTGGAAGCTTCTTCAAGGGGGAAGACAGAGATAGATTGACTGCACTGCTCAGAGAGTTCGTGGATGTGTTCTCATGGTCATATTGGACAGAAAGGTCGCGAAGCACAGAATTCCGATCAAAGAGGACGCCAAGCCAGTGAAGCAGAAACTGAGAAAGATCAAACCAGAATGGTCTCTACAAGTCAAAGAAGAGATAGAAAAGCTTCTCAGTGTGGTCTTCATCAAAGTTATCGAGTATCCAACTTGGCTAGCCAACATCGTGACAGTCAGAAAGGCAAACGACAAGGTTCGAGTTTGTGTGAAGAAATGAACTTCAATCGGTTGCATCCTCCCTTGTTGGTATTTCCCTAGGTCTAAACCAGGGAAGTAGTTCATGTTCCTCATCATGCGGAGGATTTTGCGATTGCCGAGGGTCCAAGATCCGTTTCCCTCTTCTTTGTCAATGGCGTTGATTGAGACGCCGGAGAGAGTGGAGTCTGCTAAACCATGCTGAATCTGATGAATGGGTTCCCCCTTCCTGTGGATAGTGACATTTTCTGCCATGACGGTCACTATTTCATCCCCGTTTCTGAACTTGACACACTGATGGAAATTCAAAGGAACGGCATTAGAACTGTGTATCCATGGTCGGCCCAAGAGCAAATTAAATGATGAAGGGACATCGAGCACTTGGAATGGGACAGACATGACCATGCTCCCAAACTCTATGTCGATTTATACCATACCCATGACCGTGCGGGCGGTGCTATCATAACCTCATATCAATTGTGTAGAAGGCTTTAAATCGGAATTCTTAAGCCCCAGTATGCCCATGATATGGCCAGGCATAAGGTTGAGTGCGGAACCACCGTCAACCAAAACTCTTGAGATAGGTCTCCCCCTTGCTCTTACTTTGAGGTATATAGACTCGTTGTGATCGGAACCGAACGGTGGAAGGTCCATTTCGGCAAAGGTGATGACGTTGCCAAAGTGAATGTGGCCTATCATTGCCGTGAGGTCCTCGGGAGTAGTATCGGGAGAAACTGATGTATCATCGAGATTGCGGATGACAAGATCTCGGTGTTTCTTTGAGGATGCGATGAGGTCCCAAATAGAAATGTTGGCTTGAGTTTTCTTGATTTGGACAAGTAGAGGGTATTCGGGAGTGTCGCGGACTTGCGGCCTTTGAGAAGAGGAGCTTGGTGCAGAAGTGGTGGGGTTGCTTGCTATGACTCGACCGGATCGGGTTAGCATGTTGACGTTCCTTTCTTACTTCTTTTTCCTACTCTCTAGTACTTCCCTCATTACCTCATCATAAGTCACAACGTAACAAAAATTATCTATCTTATTCATAACATTGGAGCCCCCATTCACAATTGGGATTGAATGGGTGGTCTCCTCGAACTCTCCTATCTCTATTACATTGACATCTTCACCATTAGGCACTACCAATTCTTTCTTGTCTATGAGATCTTGGATGACATTGCGGAGAACGAAGCATTCTTCGGTGATGTGACCGCTATGTTGGTGATAGTCACAATACTTGTGGTGAGCGTGGTTGGGACGCATTGTCTTGGGCTTGTACCCTTGGAGAGGAGTAACTTGCCCTTTGGCCTTGAGAGCTTTGAAGGCCTCGGTGATTGTCATTCCATGGAGAGGAGTGTAGATGCGATCACTTTGAAAATTTTTTCCTTGCGGTGGAGGAACCCTTTTGTAATTCCCCTTGTCGGTAGTGACGGCATTAACTGAAGCCTCTTTTGTGGAGTTAGAGGTGGCCTTGTAGCGGTAGCTAGGAGCATTTTTCTTGATCTCCTTGAGTAGGTCATCCATTCAGACTCCCACCTCATACATTTGGGAGAAGTCGGCATAGCAAGCGCCACTTAAATGGGTATGGAGATCGATCTTTAGACACTTGAGAAAGATATCCATTTGCTCTTTAGTGCTTGTCCTCTCGACAATTTCAGCAAGTTTATCGTTCCAGCTTCTCGTGAAGTCGATGAAAGACTCATTGTCCCTTTGAGTGGTGTTTTCAAGCTCTTTCTTGGTTGGCCGGTCGGTGGTGTTGCCTTGGTATTGACTCTTGAAGACAAGCATAGCGGCATCCCAATCAAGACGGACTGTGAGCGGGAGAGTGGCATACCAATCCTTTGCCGCCCCCTCGAGAGTAAGAGGAAAGCATTGTGCCATGACATTGAGGGAAACCTTCTTCGGAACCATAGCCCATATATAAGTCTCGATGTGAGCCATGGGGCAAGAGTTTCCCTTGAATTTGCTTATGTCGGGCATCTTGAACTTGTCGGGGAGAGAAGCCATCGTGTTCATGAGGATGGATGACTGATAGAGGCTTGTATCAGAGCCTTTTCCCAAGTTGAGGCCGTTGAAGCGTTGATCTATGTAAGCCATAATTGAATCAACCATCTTGTGCTCGTTGTTCTTGGTACTTGATTCTCCCACTTTCTTGGTGTGGGCACTGACATAAGGACTTTCAAACAAGCCCCTCGTCCATTCGGATTCGTCACCGCCATCTTTGTTTTTACCCTTGCCAAGATTAGTGAGCTTTTCTTTCATTAGCTCCATCTCGGCCTCGTGGGCCTCCCTTTGGTTGTCAAGGTGGGATTGCCAAATGTCATCCTTGCTTCGTGCCTCCTTATTAAGGGTGGCGACTTGTTCTTGGAGGAGTTGGACCATGGTTGAGAGTTGCTCGAGAGTCATGGTGTTGTCGGTGTTAGAGCCGCCGGCCATGGATGTTGTCGAATCTGTTGGAGTGATCTCTTCACGGACTAACCGATTCGCCGAATCCCGGTAGACTCTATAAGTACCAATTGAACCTATATTGCAGAAGAGGCCCTTGTCAGTCTTGAGCAACACTTTCGGTCCACGGAGAGGCTTAGAACACACAGTGGGCACACGACTCAAACCACATAAGAAAAGTTTTTTTTTTTTTTTTTATAAGTCGGAGGGACGGGGTCCCTTTTGAGTTTCTAAGAAAATAATGGAATCGTCACACTAGTATATAGACCTTCTCGTGGTCCTATATACTCATCGGATTCCATCACGCTTGTGATACCTACACATGTCGGGATTAAACTAAATTAATGTAGTAAAGCATACATGCGGGGACGGATTTTTATTTTTGTCCATAATAACCACTTGGGGACGGAGTTTTATTTCGTCCATGATAACCACTTGGCATGTACGTTTCGAAGACATTAGTTTAGGGAAATCTCGGCATATGAAAACCGAATTCAGTCACGGAGTGTTAGACCTTAACTAGAGTTGTGTTGGCTTGTGCTCGGCTAATGAGAGGCTTAAGGTCACCCCCGGCATGTAGTCATGAACTACGCCACGGGCTGAGGTTTACCGCTTTGAAAGAGTCAAGGTCGGGTGGAGCTTGAAACTTCCTAGGACGGGCCTCGACGGGTTTGGGGTTATGAACTTGTGCGACTCGATAGTGAGCAGTTAATAGGAATTATGTGCACGTAGTGTCAGGTCTAGCATGTGACAAAACATTTTTTTTTACATTTTTTTTTTCAAAGAAAGGAAAAAAAATCATATAAGCACATAATTACAACTCTCGAATCACCCGTGTGACCGATGAAATAAGACACAAAATTAAAACAGTCCGAAGTCCATAATAACCACTGATGCAGACAACTGTGCCCACACCCCATCATACTTCTCTGTTCTGAGACCTGTTTCTGTTCTGGGAATCAACCCAGAAGCGTGCGCCTCTGGATGTTGATGTGAGACGCGCGCACATGGCGCAATGCTTATGGGAGGCGCGCGCTTCTGGGCACACCTGTCAAAATGTCAGATCTTGGACTCAGGGGATTGCCCTAGTCCTGAATGTATATTGTAACCCCTGCAAAAACGATCAGTGGAGAATAAAAGAAGAAGAAGAAGAAGAACATTAAGAAGCGGGCGATTCTGGTTCTTGATGCGGGCCGCGCGCGCCTTAGGTCGAGAAGGCCAGAAGCGCGCGCTTCCTCCACCAGGAACCAGAATTCCCAGGAAAGATGTAGATTTTGATCAGAACGCAAGTTTAACCCTCAATCCGTCCCCAGCAGAGTCGCCACTATAGATACCCCGGGGGAAACCACGGCTTTAGGCTAGAGCGGTGGGTTGTCCTAGGATGTCTAACTTGTTTTAGATTGTTTAGAGTCGCCACCTATGTTTTAGAGGAACATAAGAAAAACCTAAATGTTGATAGCCTATGTTTGATTACGAAAACAGAGATTCTTTGTTTTGAGGTTCGGGGGTTAGGTTACGAGATGGGAAGTACTTAAACACCCATCTCGCCCAACTAAAGTTGGTCTTGCTTGATCAAAAATCTACATGAATGATAAATGTTCTTCTTCTTCTTTAATGATAAAAAGGGGGTTTGGAATGTAGGGGGATAACTCCTAGACCAACCTCAATGAGATGAAGTGATCATTGGTGTCATGTCCCAAAGTGATTTGGGTGATTGCACGTTTGATTAAAGTATAAAAAGAGAGAGGAGATGAAGTAGAGAAGGGAGGAAAAGATTGAATTTTACCTATTCCTTGAAGACCTTCAAGTGCTTTGAGAAATCTAGGAAATGAACTTTGTATAGTTTTTGTAAGTAAAATCTTTCTTTCTTTTGTTGTATTTTTATTGGCCTACACTTAAGGCTGACGTGGTGAAACTTGTTCAAGAGTGCGATGTTTGCCAAAGAAATAAAACAGAAACAATTCCATATCATGGGTTACTACAACCCTTGCCGGTTCCGGCTCAAGCTTGGCAAGATATCTCTATGGATTTCATCGAAGGACTGCGTTGTTCAAATGGTTATGACTCCATTCTGGTGGTGATCGATCGTTTTACCAAATATGGACATTTTTTGGCGTTGAAACACCCTTATTCTGCTCAACAAGTGGCTCAGGTGTTTATTGATAATATCTACAAATTGCACGGGCTGTCCAACAGTATTACTTCAGATAGGGATATAATTTTCGTGAGTTAGATTTGGCAGTCGTTGTTCAAAATATTGGGAACTCAGTTGCAATTGAGCACCGCTTATCACCCCCAGACTGATGGTCAGACGGAGAGATTAAATAGGTGTTTGGAAACTTATCTCAGATGGTGTTTGGAAACTTATCTCAGATGCATGACAGGTGATAAACCACAGAAATGGTCGCAATGGTTACCTTTGGCTGAATACTGGTATAATACCAATTATCACATGGCCTTAAAGTTGTCCCCCTATGAGGCTTTGTATGGAGTTAAGCCTCCCCCTTCTGCATTTCACCAGTTGCCTGCGACTAATGTTGAAGCTGTGAGGAATTTTGTTAAGGATAGAGCCTTGGTGACTGCTCTCCTTAAACAAAATTTAAAGAAGGCACAATCCAGAATGAAGTCACAAGCTGATAAAGGAAGAACTGAAAGAGAGTTCAAGGAAGGAGATTGGGTCTACTTGAAGCTACAACCTTATAGGCAAGTCTCACTGTCATTAAAGCAAAAGTTGAAGCTATCACCTAAGTATTATAGACCTTTTTTAGTGGTAAAGAAGGTTGGACAGGTGGCCTATAAGCTACAGCTTCCACCCAATGCGCGTATTCATCCTATTTTCCATGTTTCGCTGCTTAAAAAGAAGATTGGTGATGGTTTTGCTGTTACCCCTACATTACCACTTGTGGGTATGTGTAAGTACCCCAATCTGAAATCAACCAACTTTAGAGGTAACCTTAGCACCATTCAGGGATAAACTGATAGGCTAGGACCTCACTAGGATAAACTGAAAATTCCAGGAATAATCTGGAATTAAAATTGGAAAAATCCAGAAGCTCGCCATGCTGAGCCGTACGGATGGTTTGGACGCGGGGAACGCCTAGCTGTACTGCTGGTTTAGGCACCCTCAGTCCTTGTAAATTGGACCCCTGGCTGATCATTTGAAGGGGGGGGGGATAAAATCATTTTGTGAGGGCAAACTCTGCCAGATTGAGAGCAGATTAGGGTCACAAACATTCTTGAGTGAAAGAGAGAAAGAAGATAGGCTTAGAACCAAAATTGGTGAGGCCTCCTTCTCCCCATCTTCTCTTCATCTCATACTCTATCTTATTTATGTTATGTTCTTACCATTATTACAAATATTATGAATTGGAACCAATCCTTGGCTTGAATCATGGTGCCCTTCATGTTTTATGCATGAATGTGGGTTACAAACAAAGATGATCAAGGCTTGTTATTATTTCATGTCATTTACTTACAAGCCTTTACTTTCATGTCATTTACTTACAAGTCTTTACTTTCATGTCATTTACTTATAAGTCTTTACTTTCATGTCATTTATTTACAAGTCTTTACATTTATGTTGTTTTATTTTGGAGGATGATCAAGTTTTGATGGTAAAGTCTTAATCTTTACCATTTAAACTTGATCAAGCCACAATAATGTCCCTTTGATGGTAAATGATGTAACGCCCGTCCTAATTCCTGTTAAATTCTTGACTTGCATAATTATATGCTATATTATTTGAGTTAATTATTTAACTAATTGAGCAAGTTTAGGACCTAAGTGTTCAAAGTTGAAACTTAAGGGTCATTTGTGAAAATTAAAGTTTAGGTGCTAAAATGCTCAAAGTGAATCTTGAGGGGCTTAATTGCTCAAAGTGGAACTTGAGGGGCCTAATTGAAAATCTTGAAGGATAAAGCTTGTTGCTGGAGAATGTTCTCCATTTTCCTCAAATTGTTTCTCGTTCTTTCTCTCGCTGTTTCAGTAAAGAGAGTTCAGTTTTACCTATTCTCGATCCCTCTTGCTTAATTATGCATCTGTTCGAAAATCTGACTCCGCATAAATGATCAGGGCGGTGAGTAGAGCATTTTCTGCCGAACAGAAATTAGTTTGGGTGAATTTGATTTCGGAGTAGGTAAGTCACTAGCTCCCCCTTGCTTGTAATAACATGCCTATATGTTATTCTTGATTTTGTGCTTGTTAATTTCGTGATTAGAATGATTTTTGTGATACTTGTAAAATTGGGATGAAGGGAGTATTCTTGTACTGTGTGTGTAAAGAGAAGGGAACAAAATTATACTCCTACTTGGAAATGGAATAAAATTATACTCCTGAGTGTTATTATTGAAGTGTTAGTAATTTATACTCCTATTCGTGGGAAGGAGAAATATTAACTTGATTAAATGTTTATACAAGTATATTAGAAAAATTATACTTATACTTGTGGAACGGTGAAATAAATGAAAGTATCCCTAAATGAGTATATTAGTATATTAAAAATTATACTTATACTTTTGGGACGGTGAAATATTTATTTGGAATAAAAGAAAATTATTCTATTATTTGTGGGACGGTAAAAGAAATGAATTGAACTTGTTTGTATGTCCTGGGTATTGCCTAAGTATTAGTAAAAGTATACTCCTACACTTGGGACAGAGAATTATTTAACCTGGGAAAGAAATGAGTATTGGATGAAATTGGTACCGGGCTACCGCCCAGTTCCCCTTGTGCGACCGCCCAGTTTTGTGCGCCCGCCCGGGTAGGCTTGTGCGCCCGCCCGGATCCACTGTTTCACAAAAAGAGTTTTAAAACCCAATTGAAATGAAATCTTACCCCTCCTAAGGCATATAGTCTTAGTATAAGATGTCCTAGTAAGTGTTGTGATACCTTAGGGGCATCAGAAGTGAGTCTTGAAGATGAATATTCAATGAATTGAATAGAAAACTGGAATATAAGAGTAAGAACTCTTTAATGTGTCTTGATACCAAAGTTTATGTACCTTTTGGGGCATTAGAACTTAGTCTTGAACATGAATGCTTATAGAACTCAAATGAGAACTTAAGTATAAGAGTAACAACTCTTCTTTATGTCTTGAAAGTGCTATAAACAAGCACTAATGTGTTATGCTTGTCTTGAAACCAGTGTTTGCGCGCCTTAGGGGCATTAGAACAAATCCTTGGAGTTGAACATCCTAAGTATAGGATTAAGAACTTGTAAGTATGAGATGAATAACTCATCTACTTAGCTTGAACTTGAAGTATAAGACAATTAAATCTTGTACATGACTTTAATATCCAAGAATTGGATTGCGAACTCGAATATAAGATGATAAAATCTTGTACATGCCTTAAAACCAATACATGTGTATGGTAGTAATCTTGTAAGTGTTATAGAACACTAGAAGTATCAGGACAAGATCCTTAGCTTGAACATCCAAAGAATTGGAGTATGAACTTGAACATAAAAGGAAGAACTCTTGTTCATGTCTTGAAACCAATACGTGTGTATGGTAATGAACTTAAAGGTGCTATGAACAAGCACTAACGTGTTAGAACTATCCTTGATGTGTATGTGCAAATCTTGCACATAACTACTTGATAGAATGTGGCTTGTTGACTACTTGATACTTGGTATTAATAACCAAAGAATTGGAATGTGGAACTAGATAGAGAATGAACAACTCTACTACATACTCGAATCTAATACGTGTGTATTGAAAGTGCTATGAATAAGCATTAATGTGCTAGTAATTGATTTTAATCGTGCATATACTCAATGAAGTATATAAAGTATAAAGAAGATATCCTATTCCTGAGATAGGTTCCTAAAGAAATAGGGACTAGTGTAATATGAAGATAATTCATAAAACAATGATTATAGAACACAATATGTGTTGGAAAATGTATTCGATTATTAACGATATATATACGCGAGATATGATTATGACTAGGTACAATACGACCTATTCGACTACGTGCTTAGAGTCTAAGATGTTGGGCTCTACTTGAAAGTAAGGGTATCGTGATAGACACATTAATGTGTTAAAGATTATATGAATATGTACATGCAAATATGGCATATGACAAAGTGACATAGAATGATGTACCCTACTACTTGTTTGGGGTCTGTTGGTGATAGACTCTAACTTGGATTGATTGTGTTACGTGGACACATTACGTGCCATTGTTATATTGATTTGTATTTGCAAATATTGCATACGTGTACTGGTATTTGGTGAGCACATGATTACATGGTTCATGAAGGACTGGTCCATTACTTTTGGATTTAGTTCTATTCTCGTTAGTTTTGGTGAGCACATAATTATATGGTTCATGAAGGACTGGTCCACTACTTTTGGATTAGTTCTACTCTCGTAGTTCAAGTAAATACCTACTTGTGCATTCTTGTGTGAGTTCAGCTGGTTCTCTTTGCTTGTTCGGAGATATATAGGTTCACGCTTATCGCGAGGCTGGGGCTAAGTGATAATCGGGGATCTATGTATCTACGCTTGACCCCTTACTACAGGCCATAGTAAGGGCATAACTTCCTTTATTAGAGCAAAACGCCTGATAAAAGTGAATGCTAAACTCGTGAACACCTCGTGAATCTTGTTCTTGTGAGTGACACTGGTTATCGGGTCCTTTTGTATACTGCCCAGCAGCAACTTGATTGATCGTGATTTGTCAACTGCAATAAGCAACGACGACAATGGTTTACTTGGGAGGAATAAGGTTGGAATATCCTTTGTAACGTGATAATTTAGCCTTATGTGCTAGCTACTTGATGAGTTGGCTTAGCCTCTTATATACTTGTTACTTGATGACATCTTGAGCATGATTACTTGATAATCTTCTTGATTTGCATGATTACATGATAACATGCTATGTACTTGTATCTAGTAACTTACTGAGATTTATCTCACCCCGTTCCTTGTTTATTTGTTTCCTCCACAGGAAAGTAAGTGGTAATATGTTGTGAGGCTCTACTTAGCAGGGGCCTACTTGGCAGGTTGTTCTTGTTGGGGATTGTTATCCTTTCCAGTATTTGGTGATGACAATCTTGTATCAGTTGTTTAGACTCAGTATCTTGGGTAGACTTGTATAGTACTTGTATATAACCACATTTGGTTTAAATTTCTTGGTATAGAACTTGTGGTGAGCTATTTTAGCTCGTTTCTCTTGAGTATATATAATACCAGTTGATTTATTCAGGTGTCATTCCCATTTTTCCGCTTCTTGTTAGTTACGCGCACCAGGTTCGAGGTTCCATTATAGAACCCCGGGACTTAGGGGCGTGTCAGTTTGGTATCAGAGCTATGGTTTAGCTCTAAGCCTGGATAGGGTGTATGGCCTAGCTTGGGTTAGTCTTGGGTGTGCTACCGATGTCGAGTGCTTCGTTACTTGTTGTTATACCAGGCATAAGACTGGTATTGATAGTGTTGATCTAGTGGGGACTAGATGGTTTGAGAATCGAGAGCGCGAGTCTTTAAAGACTTAGGCGTATCTATCTTGTGCAGTGGGCATTGTTTCGTGCTATATGCGTGCTTGTCCTCATTTCTTGATTTACGTGAAAGTGTATTCTCTAGTAAAAGACTACGTGCTTGATATCGTTATTTATAAGAGCTTAATAGAAGTGTGGGTGATAATACCCTATACGTTATATGTTAACTTGGTCATGTTACCTATATGGGGCATTGATGTGATACGTGTTATGGCTTGGCTTTTACGTGTTATGACTTGGCTTTCTATATGTTATACCATTCTTGTTTGCCACAATAGATGGTGAATAGTTCTATGCTAGTATGCTTGACTATTTATATGAGCATGATATAACTATGTATAATATTCATGTTCTGCATTGAAAGACCGAAAAGGATTATCAAGGTTGTGCTGAATATTTAGCATATGTGGTTGATGGAAGAATGTCTACACCAAAATTGAAGGATGTATCCATTCTTTGTGAGATCTGTTGGAAAAAAATAGTGTATTTTTGTATTATGTGAAGGAAATATGATTTATTTCCGTGATAAATAATTTGTCGAATGACAAACTTGTTTGTGGATTTGTGTTCTACTCCGTGAGAACATTGAGATAATGTATTCATTTGTCCAATTTGGAGTTGGGATGAATGAGATACAAAGGCTTGAAGTTGGTGGGTTGAAATGGGGATATTGAGTTTATCCCACATTGGAAAGAAATGTAAAAGGAAGCTAGTATAAAGGCTTGGGCACTTTAGTAGTGTTCAAGCTTGTATGGCATAGAGGCTCTCTCTCGCGCGCGGGGGGGGGGGGGTTGCAAATCATGGATCCAAATTGGCTTGGAACCATCGAACTCATGTGTGCACGCTACCTGCGGACACGAATGTAGCACCAATTTGGCTTGTCCGTGCTAGCTCACCTTTTGCAATTATTTTTGATTTTTCAGTCAAAAATCAGGTTCATCCCATCATATGAACTGGATTGCAAAGTGAAGGGTTTTGCCTTATCTTATCAGAATTAATTAATTAAAAGATTAATCTTATCCTTTTGTTAATTAATTTCGGATTATGTACACTCCTTGGACTAGTATAAATTGAGCTGCAAACCAGTTGAACAAAAAAAGCAATTGACACACGAAAAATACAGAAACAAATACACAGTTTTCCAGCAACAAACCACAGCCTCTTTTTGTTGCATCTTTGTTCATTCTTCCTTGGCCTCCTACATTTGCATTTGTGGTGATACTGTCCAGGCACAACCTCAATTCGCTGGAGTCTCTTAGTGCAGGGAAGCATCCGGTTCGTGCGAGTTATCCTGGGAGACTAGCGTCCGATAGCAACCTCAAGCACTCACATTGAGGGGGCGAATAAGTCTTAAGGAAGTGTGTTCAACACACGGCTCGGCACAAAACATTCAGTCTAGTTTCTGTTTATTCATTCTCAAATTTATTTATTTATCATTTATTCTGTAATTCGAGTTTTTTTTTTGTAGAATTTTCCTAACAATCTTAAGACTTATTCCTTCTGCAAGAGGGAACGGATTACAGAACAACATATTAATTTCATTTGTGAGAAAGGATTGCAGATTACGACATTCTTGTGGCATGGTGGCTATTGGAGAAAATATTGGAAAGGGACGGAAAAGCACGGGAAAAGAAGCAAAATTCCAGCACTGTTTTTTCATGACCAGCTGTGGAAAAATGGAATTTCCTGCTTCGTTAACCGTTAGATCGTTCTGAATTTTTTTGTGCATGTTCAGGACTCATAGAAGAAAAATCTGAACGGTGGCGATTGGATTCTGACATCCAGAGAAGGAGATCAAAAATTCGCAGAATAGCAGATTTTTCTAACAGTTTGCTTTAGTTTGATGTTCATGACATCAACTATGAAACAATGGTGGCTTACCTCATAAAGTGATTATACATCTTGTGATATGTATCTTATGGATCGTATGAATCATATTGAAGAGATTAAAAAGTTCGAGGGAACTAAGAACGTTGAAAGATTAAGTCTTTAACGTTACATTGACAAAGATAATAGGACTTCTTGAAAGAAGTTGTTAAAACTTATTATGGTCAATGGTGACAAATGTCACAAAAGATTAACATAATAAGTCTTTTTGAAAGAAGTTGTTAAAGCTTATTATTGTTAATAGTGACAAAAAGTCATAAAGATAAAAATAATAGGACTTCTTGTAGGAAGTTGTTAAATCTTATTGTTATTGATGGGAAATGACACAAATGTTTAGATGAAGGACTTCTAAAGATTTTGTGCATTTTGTGAATGAGAATTTTTCTCTAAATCTGAGGTACTCAAGATGAGACCTTTAAAGTTTGGAATATTTGACCTCTAATTAAAATTTTAGTAAGAAATTAAGAGGTTTATAATATTTGTTACAAGAAATAAATTGTGTGAATTCTTCTATTGAATTAACAATTTATTTTGTAGTAAATTCTCAAATTGAGGGAGAGAGTTATAGTTGTAACAACAAAGTAATCGTTTGGTGTTTAATTGTTTTAAATTAAAACCAATATTTTGGGGAAGACTCCTTTTGTGGAGACAAAATTTTAAAGGAATGTGGTTGTTCCTTGTACTTGACTCACATTAGTGAGAAGTTAGAAAATTTTGTTAGTCTCGACTTTAAGTGATGACAGCAATATATGTTCTACTTGATCACCTTGAACTCAGTGAGGTTCTTAATGAAGATCCTACAAAGTTTGGTGGAAATAAGATGGATGTCTTAAGCTGCATGAATGCGGTTGAAACATATGAATTTCTTTTGCCTTTATCATGGAAGCATGGGGAATTCATTTGCAAGAACTATGTTCTTAATGAGCTCTCTGATTCTCTTTATAGTGTTTAGAGAGAAAAGGAATGGCAAAAGAATTGTGGGAGTCTTTCGACTATACTGGAAGAGTTGAAATTGTTTTTCATGAAATCCATGCTGAATGGATGGTGTTAAGTGAAATTTTCAATTGACAAATTGAGAAATTACTTTTCACTTGGAAAGATTCAAGAAGCACCTCAAAAGTAAATGAATTGAAATGAATGTTGAGATGCTTGCTATTCATCTTTGTGTTGGAAAGAGAATAGAGTTTAAGAGAAGAAGTTGTTAACACTTCTTATAGCAGAAGCAAATGTGGAAGAGCATACCAAAATGATTATGGCAAAGACAAAGTAGGTCAAATTTACTTGAAAAGTCAAAATTTGTCTGAAAAGTCAAATTTGTGAGAAAGACAAACTTGTTTGAAGTGTCAAACTTGTTTGAAAAGTCAAGCTTGTTTGAAAAGCCAAATTAAGTCATGCGTATATCTTTTTTGACAACCGTGGGTGTCATTAAGGATAATCTTCATGATTTGAATAAATGAAATAAAAATTGTATCAACCGATGGGTTGATTTAGTGATCAATAATGAGAATAAGTCTCTTTAGTTGGATCACATTTCCTCATTCAAAAAGGGATTCAACAAGATGTGAAATGTGTGTTGAACTATATAATCACAAGTTAAGTATAATGATAGATTGTTCAAACACATGGTAATGATAACAATGTTATTGTTATATGTAATAAGCATTGTCTCATTGAATGGAGAAGTTGGAAACCAACTTTAAAATGAGATAATGAGGATGAAACACTAATGCTTATAGTGTGTATATAACATGTGTTTGTACACAATATCCACCTTGTAAACTAATATCAATTGGTGTTGATGAAAGAACTAATAGCACTATTGTTATATTTAGGACTAACCCAAAATGTGGGGAGTGAGTCTACTTTGGAAAATTAAATACCTATTGAATAGTTTACCCCAAGAAAGCAATGTAAATTCCATATGAAGTATGGAAACGTAGGCCTACGTACACTTGTGAATGTGGGAGTGGTTCGCAAAGTAGAAAGTCCAACATCAATAAAATTGATATTTGCGTATAAGATGGTGGAGTATGTAAGTAATGAGTTTTCATTAGGTTGTCATATATTATTCATTGACATTGAATATATATAAAACCAAGATTGAAATAAATGGAAATCATGTACTGATGTCAAGTTCATGAAAAATGAATAAATGATACTTTGAGTGAAATAGATCAAAGTGACACTTTGAGTGAAATGGATTAAAGTGATACTTTGAATGAAATAGATCAAAGTAAAGTGTGTAAAGTCACTAGATGACTTGAAACAAGCATAAAATAATGACATCAAAGCTTGATTTTACCATGAAAGAAAGTGGATTAATCAAAAATTACATGAATGAAAATGTCATAGTATTGATTAAATCTATCGAAGATATGTTGAACTTGAAAGAAGTTTGCTAATTTGACCGTTGAATTTAAAACTTCAAGAAGAACTCATGAATTTGCATTAAGCAAGTTATGATATAGTTCTTAAAAGTTTTGAAAAGGTCAAGAGATATGGGTTTAGCGGATGTTATCCTTGAAGTGAAAATTTCTAAGAAATCTAATGGATAATTCTTGAGAAATTAGCAAGGATAATTTTGCAATGGCTCGAACCTAATATTCATGAGTCAACATCTATTGAAAAATAGAGCTGACATTGTTTTCAAGTTGAACACTTGAAGTCTAGTAAATTGGTAATCCTAAATGTATAGTGAGAGTACTAAGGTACTTGAGATATACTCGTGATTATGGTTTACATTATACTAGACATCCAGTAGTGATTGAAGGGTATATCGATGCTAATTGGATATCAGATATCCAAGACTCAAGGTCTACAAGTGGATATGTATTCACTTTAGCAGGTGCGGCTATATCATGGAAATCTTCTAAGCAGACTGTTATAGCTAGATCCACGATGGAATATGAGTTTATGGCTTTGGATAAATGTGGGGAAGAAGCGGAATGGCTACGCCATTTCTTAGAAGATATTCCAAGATGGACAAAGCAAGTGCCACCATTCTGTATACATTGTGACAGTTAATCTGCAATTGGTAAGGCATAAAGTAATATGTATAATGGTAAGTCTAGACATGAAAGTCGAAGACATAAAACCATTAGAACTACACTCTACTAATTTGACTATGTCAAGTCAAATGATAAAACAGATCCGTTAACCAAAGGGTTAAATAGAGAGGTAGTTGCGAGATCAACAAGGGGAATGTGTTTAAAGCCTCTTGAGAAGTTAACCACGGCGGAAAACCCAACCTAGCTGACTGGAGATCCCAAGATCTAGGTTCAAAAGGGACCACCTAACCATTAAAAGACTTGTAGCGTCATTGTGGGGATCAACCCCATACCCATTCCTAAAAGTGACATCCCGAGATGAAATAAGGTTAAGCTTATGGCTTTTAATGATTCTTATGGAGTAAACTGGGTTACTTAGAAGAATCACCTATGTGAGAGAGAAGTGGGGCCGCTTCGAGGAGAATTGTGTGAGGCTCAATTCTTAGACCCTCTCACAGAACCAAGCATTGTGTTCCATGGCCACAAATGGACACAACTATGAGAATTGAATTGTGTTAGGGAGATACCTTTGTAGAAGTATATGATTGGCTACACAAAAAGCTGAACAGTTCAAGGACATCGTGTCTACTGATTAGCGAGTAGAATAAGTATACATCTACGAAGGAAGGTTCAAAGGGCAAACCCCATACCTATCCTATGCAGGTTTTCTACTGTTGGAATTTATCACCAAATTCCTCATAATTTCCTTCATGTGGGGAATTGTTGGAAAAAATAATGTATTTTTGTATTATGTGAAGGAAATATGATTTATTTCCGTGATAAATAATTTGTCGAATGACAAACTTGTTTGTGGATTTGTGTTCTACTCCATGAGAACATTGAGATAATGTATTCATTTGTCCAATTTGGAGTTGGGATGAATGAGATACAAAGGCTTGAAGTTGGTGGGTTGAAATGGGGATATTGAGTTTATCCCACATTGGAAAGAAATGTAAAAGGAAGCTAGTATAAAGGATTGGGCACTTTAGTAGTGTTCAAGCTTGTATGGCATAGAGGCTCTCTCTCGCGCGCAGGGGGGGTGCAAATCATGGATCCAAATTGGCTTGGAACCATCGAACTCATGTGTGCACGCGACCTGCGGACACGAATGTACCACCAATTTGGCTTGTCCGTGCTAGCTCACCTTTTGCAATTATTTTTGATTTTTCAGTCAAAAATCAGGTTCATCCCATCATATGAACTGGAATGCAAAGTGAAGGGTTTTGCTTTATCTTATCAGAATTAATTAATTAAAGGATTAATCTTATCCTTTTGTTAATTAATTTCAGATTATGTACAGTCCTTGGACTAGTATAAATTGAGCTGCAAACCAGTTGAAGAAAAAAAGCAATTGACACACGAAAAATACATAAACAAATACACAGTTTTCCTGCAACAAACCACAGCCTCTTTTTGTTGCATCTTTGTTCATTCCTCCTTGGCCTCCTACATTTGCATCTGTGGTGATACTGTCCAGGCACAACCTCAATTCGCCGGATTCTCTTAGTGCAGGGAAGCATCCGGTTCGTGCGAGTTATCCTGGGAGACTAGCGTCCGATAGCAACCTCAAGCACTCACATTGAGGGGGCGAATAAGTCTTAAGGACAGTGTGTTCAACACACGACTCGGCACAAAACATTCAGTCTAGTTTCTGTTTATTCATTCTCAAATTTATTTATTTATCATTTATTCTGTAATTCGAGTTCTTTTTTGTAGAATTTTCCTAACAAGATCTCAGATATAATTTCTACCGAGTAGTACATGATACATGATGAGAACCTTGAGTTATCTTGAGTTGCTACGGTACAAATATAGTGCTGATATCTAAATTAATGTTCATGACATCGGTTGAGTAAAAGAGTTGAAGATTCAACTTGAGAAATTTCTTAATAGAGGAATCACCCAGCTTAGTATGTCTGCGTGGGGTGTATCTGTATTGATTGGTATGAAAAGATATGGTACTTGGCAATTTCATATTGAATGCAAAGAGTTCAACCAGGTGACTATAATGAACCAGTACTTGTTATCGTGTATGGATGGTTTAATTGATCCCTGAAGTTAATCAGTGGTCTATTCAGTGTTTGATTGATAAGTGGCTACCATTAGATGGAAAGTCAACTATGAGGATATATTGAAGACATCTTCTTATATCAGGTATGCTTGGTATAAATTCGTGATTATGCTATTTCGATGGATATATGATCTAGCAGTATTGATGGATTTGATGAATGATATCTTCAAACCATAATTTGATTTCTTTGTGATGAATTTATTAATGACATGTTGGTGTATACAAAGTCGCAGACTGAGAATTGATTGTATTGAAATTTCTTGAGAGAAACAATTGTTTCCAAAAACTAGCAAGAGATAGAGGATCAATTATCTTGAAGTGGGTTTACTTCAGCCACCTTTGTTGACCTATATAAGTGGAAACAACCGAGGTACGCATGTTCTTGAGATTTTCTTGATCTTGTTAGAGATTCATTAATGAATTTCGTAGGTAGCTCTATTATTAACTATTTGACACAGAAAGCTACACTTTCTGATGGATTGATAAACGTGAAGCCAATTTTTTTTTAATATTGAAATGATGGATGACCACAACTTCAGTATTTGACCTTGCCTAGTGGATTCGACTAATATGATGGTTATTTGGAGGATATGACCAGTGTTACTATTTTCTCGTGTATGTGTCAAGATTCACCAATATAGTGGATATGATAAATTCATTATGCATAGTGAAGCTCGAACAAGAGATAAAACGTGTGTTAATTCAAAATGGTAACGTACTTGTATATGTTTCGAGGAGATTGAATCTTTATGAATGGAATTATTCCACTCATGACTTGAAACTGATTGTGATCCTACGACTATTGTATTAGCGGATTCATTGAACATAAAGACTTGTATTTCATGATTGATGGTACTGAATGGGAGAAATTTCTGAGTATTCAACTAAATCCTTGAATTGCCATTATTTGAAAGCAGAATATCAGAGATCGTTTGATTTGTTATAATCCTTCGAGATTTGTGAATATATGAATATATTGCAATGGATTTCGTGGAAGGATTATCATTTAATAGATAAGTCCCGATGATACTGGTTATAGTGGATTGATTAATCAAATCTGCTTGACTTTATGTGTTGTGATGTTATGATCGATACATCTTGATTACATGGGATACCTGTGGATATAATATATGATAGGGATTCTTGTTCTACACCTTGTTTTACATCTCGATTATGATAATTTTTCTGAGCACTTTGAATATTTAACCGAGGTTACTTCTTGATCATATGTTGCGAGTATGTGATGTGAATTTCCTTGTGGCTATGGTATGAGCTTGCTATTTAGTGGAAATTCCATCACAGGAATTACTTAGTATATGGGTAATTGCTTGTATGGATACTTGATTCTAAAGGAAATGTCTTGAGCACGAATACTTCTTGTGAAAGTTTCATGGGAAAGTCACGGTATCGAAAAGGTTATGTGAGAATAATACTTGCAGGTAATTGATAATATGGTGTGGTATACCATATTCTTGCTATTCTTGAGTTCTATTTGTTATTTATATGTGTTATAATTTCGATCAGTAAAATTCGAGGACGAATTTTCTTTAAGGAGGGGGGGATGTAACGCCCGTCCTAATTCCTGTTAAATTCTTGACTTGCATAATTATATGCTATATTATTTGAGTTAATTATTTAACTAATTGAGCAAGTTTAGGACCTAAGTGTTCAAAGTTGAAACTTTAGGGTCATTTGTGAAAATTAAAGTTTAGGGGCTAAAATGCTCAAAGTGAATCTTGAGGGGCTTAATTACTCAAAGTGGAACTTGAGGGGCCTAATTGAAAATCTTGAAAGTTCATAAGGATAAAGCTTGTTGCTGGAGAATGTTCTCCATTTTCCTCAAATTTTTTCTCGTTCTTTCTCTCTCTGTTTCAGTAAAGAGAGTTCACTTTTACGTATTCTCGATCCCTCTTGCTTAATTATGCCTCTGTTCGAAAATCCGACTCCGCATAAATAATCAGGGCGGTGAGTAGAGCATTTCCTGCCGAACAAAAATTAGTTTGAGTGAATTTGATTTCGGAGTAGGTAAGTCACTATCTCCCCCTTGCTTGTAATAACATGCCTATATGTTATTCTTGATACTTGTGCTTGTTAATTTCATGATTAGAATGATTTTTGTGATACTTGTAAAATTGGGACGAAGGAAGTATTTGTACTGTGTGTGTAAAGAGAAGGGAACAAAATTATACTACCACTTGGAAATGGAATAAAATTATACTCCTGAGTGTTATTATTGAAGTGTTAGTAATTTATACTCCTATTCGTGGGACGGAGAAATATTAACTTGATTAAATGTTTATACAAGTATATTAGAAAAATTATATATATACTTGTGGAACGGTGAAATAAATGAAAGTATCCCTAAATGAGTATATTAGTATATTAAAAATTATACTTATACTTTTGGGACGCTGAAATATTTAATTGGAATAAAAGAAAATTATTCTATTATTTGTGGGACGGTAAAAAGAATGAATTGAACTTGTTTGTAGGTCCTGGGTATTGCCTAAGTATTAGTAAAAGTATACTCCTACACTTGGGACGGGGAATTATTTAACCTGGGAAAGAAATGAGTATTGGCTGAAATTGGTACCGGGCGACCGCCCAGTTCCCCTTGTGCGACCGCCCAGTTTTGTGCGCCCGCCCGGGTAGGCTTGTGCGCCCGCCCGGATCCCCTGTTTCACAAAAAGAGTTTTAAAACCCAATTGAAATGAAATCTTACCCCTCCTAAGGCATATAGCCTTAGTATAAGATGTCCTAGTAAGTGTTGTGATACCTTATGGGCATCAGAAGTGAGTCTTGAACATGAATATTCAATGAATTGAATAGAAAACTGGAATATAAGAGTAAGAACTCTTTAATGTGTCTTGATACCAAAGTTTATGTACCTTTTGGGGCATTAGAACTTAGTCTTGAACATGAATGTTTATAGAACTCAAATGAGAACTTAAGTATAAGAGTAACAGCTCTTCTTTATGTCTTGAAATATAAACAAGCACTAATGTGTTATGCTTGTCTTGAAACCAGTGTTTGTGCGCCTTAGAAGCATTAGAACAAAGCCTTGGACTTGAACATCCTAAGTATAGGATTAAGAACTTGTAAGTATGAGATGTATAACTCATCTACTTAGCTTGAACTTGAAGTATAAGACAATTAAATCTTGTACATGACTTGAATATCCAAGAATTGGATTGCGAACTCGAATATAAGATGATAAAATCTTGTACATGCCTTGAAACCAATACATGTGTATGGTAGTAATCTTGTAAGTGTTATAGAACACTAGAAGTATCAGGACAAGATCCTTAGCTTGAACATCCAAAGAATTGGAGTATGAACTTGAACATAAAAGGAAGAACTCTTGTTCATGTCTTGAAACCAATACGTGTGTATGGTAATAAACTTGAAGGTGCTATGAACAAGCACTAACGTGTTAGAACTATCCTTGATGTGTATGTGCAAATCTTGCACATAACTACTTGATAGAATGTGGCTTGTTGACTACTTGATACTTGGTATTAATAACCAAAGAATTGGAATGTGGAACTAGATAGAGAATGAACAACTCTACTACATACTCGAATCTAATACGTGTGTATTGAAAGTGCTATGAACAAGCATTAATGTGCCAGTAATTGGTTTTAATCGTGCATATACTCAATGAAGTATATAAAGTATAAAGAAGATATCCTATTCCAGAGATAGGTTCCTAAAGAAATAGGGACTAGTGTAATATGAAGATAATTCATAAAACAATGATTATAGAACACAATATGTGTTGGAAAATGTATTCGATTATTAACGATATATATACGCGAGATATGATTGTGACTAGGTACAATACGACCTATTCGACTACGTGCTTAGAGTCTAAGATGTTGGGCTCTACTTGAAAGTAAGGGTAGCGTGATAGACACATTAATGTGTTAAAGATTATATGAATATGTACATGCAAATATGGCATATGACAAAGTGACATAGAATGATGTACCCTACTACTTGTTTGGGGTCTGTTAGTAATAGACTCTAACTTGGATTGATTGTGTTACGTGGACACATTACGTGCCATTGTTATATTGATTTGTATTTGCAAATATTGCATACGTGTACTGGTATTTGGTGAGCACATGATTACATGGTTCATGAAGGACTGATCCATTACTTTTGGACTTAGTTCTATTATCGTTAGTTTTGGTGAGCACATAATTATATGGTTCATGAAGGACTGGTCGACTACTTTTGGATTAGTTCTACTCTCATCGTTCAAGTAAATACCTACTTGTGCATTCTTGTGTGAGTCCAGCTGGTTCTCCTTGCTTGTTCAGAGATATATAGGTTCACGCTTATCGCGAGGCTGGGGCTAAGTGATAATCGGGGATCTATGTATCTACGCTTGACCCCTTACTACAGGCCATAGTAAGGGCATAACTTCCTTTATTAGAGCAAAACGCCTGATAAAAGTGAATGCTAAACTCGTGAACACCTCGTGAATCTTGTTCTTGTGAGTGACACTAGTTACCGGGTCCTTTTGTGTACTACCCAGCAGCAACTTGATTGATCGTGATTTATCAACTGCAATAAGCAACGACAACAATGGTTTACTTGGGAGGAATAAGGTTGGAATATCCTTTGTAACGTGATAATTTAGCCTTATGTGCTAGCTACTTGATGAGTTGGCTTAGCCTCTCATATACTTGTTACTTGATGACATCTTGAGCATGATTACTTGATAATCTTCTTGATTTGCATGATTACATGATAACATGCTATGTACTTGTATCTAGTAACTTACTGAGATTTATCTCACCCCGTTCCTTGTTTATTTGTTCCCCCCCCAGGAAAGTAAGTGGTAATACGTTGTGAGGCTCGACTTAGAAGGGGCCTACTTGGCAGGTTGTTCTTGTTGGGGATTGTTATCCTTTCCAGTATTTGGTGAGGACGATCTTGTATCAGTTGTTTAGACTCAGTATCTTGGGTAGACTTGTATAGTACTTGTATATAACCACATTTGGTTTAAATTTCTTGGTATAGAGCTTGTAGTGAGCTATTTTAGCTCATTTCTCTTGAGTATATATGATACCAGTTGATTTATTCAGGTGTCATTCCCGTTTTTCCGCTTCTTGTTAGTTACGCGCACCAGGTTCGAGGTTCCATTATAGAACCCCGGGACTTGGGGGCGTGTCAGTAAATGTTCAATATTTATCCATCAAAGGTTGATTTCTTGCTTCCCCAAGGCTTTCCCTTGGAAGAATCATCCATTTGGATGTTAAAGTTCCAATCTTTAACCATCCAAATGGTGATTTTGGCTCAAAAGCCATGTTCATCACATTTCTTAAAATTTCCCCAATGATTGCCTTGATCACACCCAAAACCTTGTGTTTTTGGTGTCTAATTAGTGATCAAAAGCATAGGGATGATCCAAATCAAGGTTTTATGTGAACAAACAAACTGGAAAAATGAGAAAACAGTTCAGTTTCAGCAGAATGCTCTGTTTCTGCCTGGAACTTGACTGATCTCCTGGCAATCTGTAAAATCCCAGGGACGGCCTTCCTAGCCGTACGGCTAGTTTGGCCAGAGGGGCAATTTTCAGTCTTTTTCCTCTTTCTGATAAAATGTTTACAAAATAACCCCTTTGGTTAAGTTTTTAACAGATTTTGTTAAGGGTCAGCCTCTCCCTATTTTAAAAACACACACACACACACACACTTGCACAATCTTTGTCAACAAACATTAGGGAGACTCGTTGTTCCGAGGCATTTTGGGTGAACTACCGGTTGAGTTCTTCCCAAAGTGTAACCTGACCTCCGAACTCGCAATCTCAAACCCTTTTTCGTTAAGTTTGGGTTTATAATTAAACTAACGTGGCGACTCCGTTTTATTTGAAAAATAAGGATACACTCCATCTTTTCTGTCTCCAAATTAACCAATGTTCTTCCACCCCTTTTGTATATAGTATACTCCCTCCATCCCAAAATGTTGTCCCTGTCTTTGGGATTAGACGGTTCTAGGAAGAAAGCTTTTATTTGTTATGTTTTTTCAACGAGGTTAACTCTGAGAATGAATTGCAATGCTATCAAATTGCAGTCTTAGCGACGGATGAAAAGTACAACGAAGCAGTTTACAGCAGTGCCAAACGGCTAGTAGCTGCCATTGATGGCCTTCCTGATCCTGGTGGTCCACAGACCAAGGAAAACAAAAGAGAATCAAACTTCAAAACAAAGGAGGAGACGGATGAGAAGCGCGGACAATTCACCCTTGTAGTTGGAGGGTTATTAGTGATTGCTTTTGTTGTTCCTATGGCCCAATACTACGCCTATGTCTCTCGGAAGTAAGTTTTTCCCATGTATATTTCCATTTCAGATAAGTTTTTCTAGTCCTCAAAAATGTATAAAAGAGGCTGTAAAAATGATGATGTGGAACAATCTTTTCATTGGAAACAAGAAATCAGAGGTAATAAAATTATTTTTGTAGTCCGTATTTTTACATTAAGTCATTGAAATCTTCGGGTTTCGAAGAAAAGGCATCTTGTCAGAGAAGGGAGGATCGGAGTATTTCCCGGATAGTATTTGTGATGCTACATACTGATTTGCAGCCTCTGTGTAATGAATTCCGTCCCAGTTTATATATTTAGTACTATCATCGCATGCAGTAGGTGTGACTGAACTGCCATTCAAAATTTTGGTTTTACCACAAGAGGCCTGGGGAATGTAGTTCAGTGGCGGACCGCCATAACCACAGCAAGCCATTATAGGCTGCTCAAATCCTGCAGTTTCAAGAATGAATTCAACTCATTAGTCTTGCGCTAAAACTGAAATATACTTTAACGGATAAAATGCAGAAATACCCCCTGTGGTTTGGCCAATGTGCCGATGACCTCTCTATGGTACAATATTACGAATATACCCCTCTCAAGGAAAATGGAGGGTCGCAAACATTACTTTCTCCATCAAAAATAAGGTGTGTCATTCACACACCAAAAGTTAAAGAACCATGGTTGGGGGAGGGGACTTTAAAACTCAAAAATACACCAAAAGTTAAAGAACCATGGTTGGGGGGAGGGGACTTTAAAACTCAAAAATGCTTATAATTCCCCTGTGGTTTGGCCAATGTGCCGATGAATCCCCCCCCCCCCCCCCCCAAGCCAATGATACAAGATACCATCCATTTTGGTAGAAAAAGTTAACGGTTGCAACCCCTCGTTAACCAGAAGAGGTTATGCGTAATATCATAGCATTGGAGGAGGGGGGGGGGGAGTTCAAAAGTCAAAATGCATGTCCATGTGGTTTGGCCAATGTGCAGATGACGCCCCCATGAGACACAATAACGTCCATTTTGGTAAAAAGATTTAACAGTTGCATCCCCGCGTTAACCATAAGAGGGTTATGCATAACGTTGCCATAAAGGAAGGGGTTCTCTGAACATTGGCCAAACCAGAGGTGTTTATGAATTTTACCCTTTGGAATAAATTTTACTGAGATGGAAGAGATGCTCACCATATCTAGAGTAATTTGATATGAGATTAGATTTTATTGTGAAGATATCTACATAAGTAACATTTGCATCAGAATACTGCCCCTGCAATTTCCCACACAGTGCATGAAGCTGCAGGTTTAAAAGCTTCATAGCTTGGTTAATCATGCTCACACATCCCAATGTGTCAAGCTTCGAAGGGTCCGTCCCGAATTTCGCCACGTTCTGAGCTATGCAACCGAGTGGACCCGCGTTGTGAATCCAAAAATTTCTCGCCCCTTGATCATACAAAACCTGGAATCGAGACAGCAAGTGGAAAACATACTGTCAGCAAATATTCAGAGGTTAGTGTGTGTGTGTTTTGTGTACTCCCTCCGTCCCATAATGATAGTCCCGATTGACGATTACATTACAAGTTTTGGAAATTCAGTGATTTTGAGGCCTTTGTTTTGGAAATTGAACTAACTTTTTGGGACAAACAAAAAACAAAAAAGGGAAATGGGACTATCATTTTGGGACGGAGGGAGTATTAGTTTGCGTTTGTTCAAGTTAATGAACCTTGATTCCAGCTTCAAATTCTGACAAGACTTCAGGGATGGAAGCAACAACTTGATCATATGATTTAATGTAGAAATCACTACCAAGATCATTCTGTCCTATATCAAACATGTAAAGCCCCTTGCTAAAGTAATCCACGTCTGGAAGGTACTTATTTAGTCTTCTAGCTGAAATTTACAGAACTGGTTATACAAACTTAAAACAAATTGAAAAAATTGCTTCCATCTAAAAAGATAGAGGAAATAGGTTGACTGGTTGAGTACATGTTCGATGACGAACAGGGACGACGACGGGAAAAATAAGAAAAAGACGCATCTATATAGAGGGAGAACACGGGACTTAGACATAGGTTTATGCCTTATGGGGAGAGAGAAGTTCAATGAAGAAAGGAAGAACGATGAGTTCGTGGAGAGAAGATCAAGGTTTTAAATTTTGCTGGAAAAGAAAAGAAATATGCAGATATGCGTGTGTGTATATATGTATATACATGTGTGAGTGTGTGTTATACATATATATATACACATATACATATTTAGATACTGATATGCATATATGTATATATTATGACGTTATGGTAACGAAGAGATATGTACGTACATTTTGTTTGCAGCTGAAGAACGCGATCTTTGAATCTCAAAAACTGACCCACCTGAATCCTAAATGTGAAGGGATATTTAGGAGTTGCTGCTGCTGGATGAATACTAGAACCTGCTGCTGCAAAGTTGGCCCCTGTTCTGAAGCTCGGCGCCCCGACTGAGTCCAAATACGCATTCAGAAACGGCAAGTCCATTCCTTCCACTGCATCATATCACAAATTTAACATTGCAAAAGCCTAAAATGGAAAGTTTATAATACAGTATTTTTTAATCAATAACGGACCCACTTGTCATACGTCACTTAATTCCCATGCATAACATTATTTTTGCAATTTGAAATGGTACGATGGGATCGAGTATTAATGTGGGCAATTAACTTACTCAAGAAATCAACTAGGAGACGGCCATCGCAGAATCTCTGAGACGGCTTCTTGAAGTAAGTCTGGCCATTTGGAAGATCGAGAGTATCACCAAGCGCGTTAACAAAGTCACCGGTGTCAGAATTGGAATCGCCGAAGTTGAAAACTGCTGGGTAATTGTAATTGGAGGTAGAAGAAAGAGGTATGATGATTGAGATGATGAAGAGAAATAGGGAGATTGAATCACCCATATTATATTGTATGATTCTTGATTTACACGTACTACTCCATAACTCTCAATATATATATATATATATATATATATAGGTGTAGTACTCAATAGTTGAACTGTAGTGGGGATAAAGTTAGCTCAAAATTCAGACAAGGCCAGAAGAGGAAGAGGAAGAGGAAGAGGAAGTGGAAGAGTTAATTTAGCTCGGATAATAATGACCATTTATTTAATACAATTATTACTCTTTTTAATTAACATACTTAATTGTAATTACTTTATAGTATTAGTAGTAATAAATTATGATAAGGCTCGATAGACAATTGCATGCGTGTGATTTAAAATAATGGCTATACAAATTATATTTTCTTCACCATATACTCCCTCCGGTCCAAAATAACTGTCGCTTTTGGACAAAAATTTTGGTCCAAAACAATTGTCACTTTTGAGCTAAATGTCTCTTTTATCCTTGCATTGAAACTTGTTTTCTTTTATTAATCATCTTAGTGTGAGACATTAATGTAAGAAACTTGATTTAAAATAATGGCTATACAAATTATATTTTTTTGTGCAAATGCAAAAAAAAAAAAAAAACAGTTATTTTGGACCGGAGGGAGTAACTATCTTTTCATGTTATAATTAGTAATTATTACTATATCTGTACTTAAATGAGTGTTCAAATTTTATTTTAAAATGACATAACTTTTTGTACAATTTAGTGTCTAAATTCATATATAATCTTGTAAGCCTCTTTATAAACATTTAGTTTTTGCAAGTATAAAGAGACCGGTAAAAAAAATTAAAAAAAAAAAAAAACAACATAGGGACAAAGTTATGTTCAAAATTGACACTCATTTTGGGACAAAATTTTTCTGAAAATGGACACTCATTTAGGAACAGAGGAGAGTATAATTTATTACTTTATAAAAGATTAGTATTATAAATTGATAATTGAAAATAATAATATTATTCTAAAATTTTATATATGAGGAAGTTTAATACGTGAAGTATAAATACGTTTATTGGTTATTATACTGTTTTTTTTTCGAGACTAAATTACCATTGCATTAAATTAAGGGCTAAAGCACAAAAATATGAGTAGACTCTCTACAAATATTAGAGGCTCAACCCAAATATCATCAGTCATTACAATGGCATTTAAAATTACACATGAAATGTAAAAAGAGGGATGGCGAAAGGTGTTTGTGCATATAGTTGTACTAGCATTCTCAATCTTCCACCTTGTACCTCTATTAACAATACCCTGGAACGCACAGATGCATCTTCAAGCGAAACTTGGACACTGCCACATATAGGCATTCACAAAATCCCCCGTCGGAAAATATTTAGCTTTGAAGACACGATAATTTAAGACTTCTGGGCTAGCAGTAAATCGCCAACCAAACTTTCCAAGATATGCTATTATCCGCGTATGATTCCACAATGAGTATCGGAAAACAGAACAAAAAAACAAGGCTCTCACAAAGGAGAGAATGCAAAGGCTCTCACGAAGGAGAGAATACAAAAGACTCTCACGAAGGAGAGAATACAAAAGATCAAACACCATATCAACAATAATCCTCTTCATTTATTCAAAATATAAAACGAAAAATCTAAAGAAAAAAAACAGAAAACAACCAAATCTGGAAGTAGATTTAAAGAGAGTAATCTCTATCTAAATCTAAATCTAAATCCAAATCTCTTGGGTAAACACAAAGTTGAATAAAAACTTAAAGATTTATCAATGGAAGATTTGAGAGATATGAGGGAGAAAGAGAGAACCGTTTGGTTTTTGACAAATTCTCAAATACCCCGGTTGCACAGCGTGCGGCGGGCTTGGCCCATGGGCCGACCCGGCCGCCCGGCTCCTTCCCCCTCTCCCGTTGTGACATGTGTCATGTTAAAAAAAACCCCATAAACTTTAAAATGCTATATCTTGAGATTTATAACTCAGAATTTTTTTAAAAAATACCGTTGTGTTCGTCTTGACGAGACGAATAAAACTACATAGGTCATGATATGGTTTAATTTTTTTTAAACATTTTTTTACACACAAAAAGTTTGAGTTGCTTGTCAGCTGAGATGTAACACTCTGTTCTAATAAAAGTAACAGTTTTATATTCAAAAAGTAACATTTTTTACAGTCAAATGTTACAGCAATTTTACAAAAAAAAAAAAAAAGGGTTTGCATTTCAATTGTTACTTTCTCAATAAAAAATTGTTACATTTCTGATATTGTCGCGACCCCGACCCGTAGACCTACTTGGCCCCACGTTCGGATCACGATTGGACGACAACAATTTCACACCTTAAGTCAAACTTGCGGAAGCGTTATATTACATAATGAAAATACGTTTGTCTAGACATGAAACTAGATCACAACACGCAACTGAAAATACCATTTTAGAAATATTTACAAACATCTAGACCACCAACAACTAGACATTTAGTCTTGAGAACTCTACCCATAGTAACACATTTACATAATGATTACTAACATAACTCCTACCCATAACAACTCACCAAGTCGTCATTTCCGTGCTCAAAGTGCCCTATACCCTGGCTCGCCTTGACCTAAGGAAAACAATTTAAAAGGAACGGGGTGAGATAAAATCTCAGTAAACTACTAATTATGCAACTACGTTTCATGCAATCATGAACATATAAATGCTCAGTAATAAACAGATAACAAATAATATGAACCATATCAACCAGCCGCATCGAGAGTAGCAACAACAAGCAGCATCGAAGAGCTGAAGCAGGGGTTCCGGAACCAACCAGTAACAACAACAACAACAAGAGCGGGTGAAAATGACACAAAGTCATACCCCTAAATGTGTAACTAGAATCCTTACCAAAGGAAGCTAGCCCAACCCGACCAAGGCCAATCTGGAAGGAGGGAAAATGGGGTTACCAGTGGAGGCGTTATAATGTACTTGGCTCGTGTGCCATTATAATCACCCTCCACTGCCCGACTCAAACCAAGTAAGACCAGCTGGACCTTTTAAACCAACGCACAACAATGTATGACTCCACAAGAGGGAACCATACCAAACACATTAAGAAGATGCTAACTTATTCATAAAGATCGCAACACTTGTGCACAATAACATTCTCATATTAGGATCTCACAAGAGGAAATCCACAATCACATCATATAGATGAATACAACAACATAACAAAACATCACGGGTAAACATCCAAACCTGATTACAACGGACCGATCATAAACATTTTGGTTTCATAAAACCTCTACTGGAATCTCGTCACCATCTGAACCTTAAACCCAACTAAATAAACCAACCCATCGTGTAGTACTCGAGAAGAGATTTCCAAAAATAGTTTACACGACTAAAACGGAGTCCGGATGAGAAAGTTATGACCTCCGGATGATTTCACGTAAAATGTACAAGTGCAGAATTTGGCCTTTACACGAGTCGTGTAGCCTTACACGACTCGTGTGACTTTTCACCCTTTCAGTATTTTTCTCTACACGACTCGTGTAATCAGGCCTGGAGCACAAATTTGGCTGTGCAAAGGACATACGAAATTAGTTGTTTTTATCTCAAAACTTCATATAGCTCTAATACTACCCATAAACAACTCAACAAGGTATACTAATACTTGTTTCCAAGCATCAATCCAAAATCACTCATGACTTCACAATCAAGCTCAAATATCAAAGTTACAAATACTCCAAATATTCATCACAAAACAACAAAAAAAACACATATATCATCATATACAACATAGATGACATATTTTAAGCTAAAAGGGGGTTAGTAACTTACCTTGGGTTGAATGATTTTGAACCCAATTCCACTTCTATTTAGCTTTAAAAGATCTACCCATCAACCTAATCATCTTGATGAAGTTAATTTCTAGAAAGGAGAAGAAATTAAAGAGGGAAATTTCAAAGTAGTGAAGAACCCTTACCTTACCTTGGCTTGCTCTTAGTTCTTGGTCTTGCATGAAGATGGAGAGAAGGGGAAAAATGGGAGAGGTGATTTGGTTGTGCTGGAGGAAGGAGGAGGGAGGAGGGGATGACTACCCATTATAAGTTTCTCCTTCAACTATTAAACCCGTCTAATTACTCCATGAGCACCTAAGCCCCCAAGATTCTAAATCTTCACCAAGACCCCTAATGTTTTAGGTTGTACACAAGGCTTCCTTTCCTAAGTTAATGCTACTACACCTAATACTATTCAAGTAGCTATGCTAGCAATTATATGCAACACAAGATGCACACATAATATCTATTAATAGTATTAAGAATGGAATTTAAATAGCACAAAATAACCAATTTATGATGAAATTAGATCCCGGATTTGGGGTCGCTACACTCACTCCCCCTTAAAGAAATTTCATCCCGAAATTTAAGCACACTTACCTAGATCTTCGAATAGCCAAGGATATTTCATCTCCATCTCCTCACTAAGCTCCCAAGTGGACTCTTCTACATCATGATTCCTCCACACAACCCTCACTAATGGAATGCTCTTATTTCTCAACTCTTGAACCTTAGTATCCATTATTCGAATTGGGTGTTCCACATACGACATATCGGGTTCAATATCCTCCGGTATCCCCGCTAACACATGAGACGGATCATAAACATATTTACGGAGCATCGAGACGTGAAATACATCATGAATTTTGCTTAAGGAAGACGGTAAAGCAAGACGGTAAGCAAGATTTCCCACTCTTTCCAAAATCTCAAAAGGTCCCAAGTATCTCGGTGCAAGCTTTCCCTTTTTACCGAACCTCTTAATCCCCACCTTCGGTGAAACCTTCAAAAATACAAAATCTCCCACCTTAAACTCGAGGTCCCGCCTCCTAGTATCAGAATAGCTTTTCTGTCTACTTTGGGCAGTCTTTAATCGATCCCGAATAAGCTTGACCTTTTCTACTGAATCCCGAACCATATCAACACCCCACAACTTAGCTTCCCCAACTTCATCCCAACAAATTGGAGACCTACACTTTCTTCCATAAAGAGCCTCATAAGGAGCCATCTGAATACTCGACTGATAGCTATTATTGTAGGCAAACTCAACAAGTGGTAGATGACTGTCCCATGAATCTGAAAAGTCTACCGAACAAGCCCGTAACATGTCTTCCAAAATCTGAATTGTTCGCTTGGATTGACCATCAGTTTGAGGATGAAATGCCGTACTGAATCTCAAATTAGTACCAAAATCCCCTTGTAACGCCTGCCAAAACCGTGAAGTAAATCGAGGATCTCTGTCTGACACAATACTAACCGGCACTCCGTGAAGCCTCACAATCTCACCCATATACAAACTCGCAAGTTTTTCCATCGAATATCTAATGTCAACCGGTAGAAAGTGAGCGGACTTGGTTAATCTATCAACAATTACCTAAATGGCATCATGTTTTCTCCGAGTACGAGGTAGCCAGGTTACAAAATCCATCGATATGTGCTCCCATTTCCACTCCGGAATCTCTAAGGGTTAAAGTAAACCTGCGGGTCTCTGATGTTCGGCTTTCACTTGCTGACAGGTCAAACATTTTGATACATACTCCACTATTTCCCGCTTCATGTTATTCCACCAAAAATGTTGTTTCAAATTCTGATACATCTTCGTATTCCCGGGGTGAATGGTGTACTTAGACTTATGACCCTCATCAAAAACTTGGTGTTTAATTCCATCAATATCCGATACACACAACCGACCACTATAGGTTAAAACTCCATCAAAATCAAGTGAAAAATCCACATATTGTTTGTCCCCAATACGATCCACTATTTTCCTCAACTGCGGGTCATCCTTTTGGGCACCCTTTATTTGTTGAATTAGAGTTGGTAAAATCTGAATATTCGCAAAAATAGCCCCATGTCTCGATTCACAGGGACTCCAATCCCGAGCATCCTCTAACATTTTCCACTCCCGAACCATCATCGAAGCCATATAAGATTTCCGACTAATGGCATCCGCAACCACATTCGCCTTACCCGGATGATAAGAAATCGTGCAGTCAAAATCCTTTAGAAGTTCCATCCACCTACGCTGTCGATTATTCAACTCCTTTTGATAGAAAAGATATTTCAAACACTTATGATCCGTAAAAATCTCAAATTTCGCTCCATAAAGGTAGTGTTTCCATTTATGCAACGCAAATACAATCGCCGCTAACTCCATGTCATGGGTCGGATAGTTCTGTTAACTCGGAGTCAACTTCCTTGAAGCATAAGCAATCACTTTCCCCTTCTGCATCAAAACACAACCAAGACCCTCTTTCGAAGCATCACTGTAAATGACTAGATCATCATTCCCATTAGGTAACGCAAGAATAGGAGCAGTGGTTAATCTCTTCAACTCTTCAAAACTACTTTGACATTTTTCATTCCACACAAACGGTACGTTCTTCCGGGTCAACTGAGTCAATGGGGTAGCAATCCTCGAAAACCCCTCAATAAATCTTCTGTAATACCCGGCTAATCCCAGAAAACTCCGTATCTCTGTAACTGTCTCTGGTCTCTTCCAATTAACAATAGCCTCAATTTTGGAAGGATCCACCGAAATTCCTTTACTCGAGACAACATATCCCAAAAACGCAACCTCCTCGAGCCAGAAGCACACTTACTGAATTTAGCAAACAACTGTTTCTCTCAAAGTACCGATAAGACGATCTGCAAATGTTGTTCATGCTCTTCCCGAGATTTAGAATAAACCAGAATATCATCGATGAACACTACTACAAACATGTCAAGATAAGGTCTGAATACTCGATTCATTAAATCCATGAAAACTGCCGGTACATTAGTCAACCCAAACGGCATGACAAGAAACTCGTAGTGGCCATATCGAGTACGGAAAGCTGTCTTTGGTATATCCTCGAAACGAATCTTCAACTGATGATACCCACTTCGCAAATCAAGCTTGGAGAAAAATTTCGAACCTTGCAACTGATCAAATAAATCATCGATGTGCGGTAGAGGATATTTGTTTTTAACTGTCACCTGATTCAATTTCCGGTAATCTATACACAACCGTAAGGACCCATCTTTCTTCCGGACAAATAACACTGGAGCTCCCCAGGGTGATACACTGGGTCGGATAAATCCCCTATCAAGAAGTTCTTGCAACTGAACCTTTAACTCCTTCAACTCAGCTGGAGCCATTCTGTACGGTGCTTTTGAAATAGGAGCTGTACCTGGTAGAAAATCTATACAAAACTCTATCTCCCTATCGGGAGGCATCACATTATCCATAGAGAACACATCAGAAAATTCTCTAACTACTGGCACATCAGATAACTCAGGAGATTTCTTAGTGGTATCCATTACACTAGCCAAGTACCCATCGCACCTCTGCCGTAACAACTTCCTAGCTTTCACATAAGAGATTACACGTATGCCTCTACCCAAAGAAGTGGCCTCAAAAATAAATTTAGGTACATTGGGCATAGAAAATATAACAACCTTCCTATGACAATCAACCGAAGCATAATATTTGCTCAACCAATCCATACCCAAGATCACATCAAAATCATGTAATGGCAATAAAACCAAATCGGCAGGTAACACATGCTATCAAATACACACATCACAAGCATTCGATACCCTATCAGTTGCCAAACACTCTCCCATAGGAGTAGACACTTCTAACACATAAGGTAAAGACTCGGTAGGTAAATGTAACTGAGAAGCAAAATGCCTAGAAATGTAAGAATGCGAGGACCCAGGGTCTATAACTGTACGTTCCCTCAAACTAGATACAAGAAGTGTACGTCCAATAACTATAGAAGCATCGGTAGCCTGCTGTTGATTGAGAGCAAATACCCTTCCTTGCACCTTCGGTTTCCCGGTAGCATCCCTTTTTTGACCCTGTGAAGACCTGACACCACTTCCCGAAGGTTGTTTTCTCGGTTTAGGGCAAGCATGCTGAAAATGCCCAGACTGCCCACAGTTTAAACATTTCCCTTGTTTTTTTTCCAGCATCTCTCTTCACTGTGTCCTTCCATCTTACAATAGTTACAGATCCTCTTATTTTGAACCCCTGAGTTGTTACCTTGATTTTTGAAGTTTGGTTTCCCCTGGGGCTGTCCTCTGAATTGGAACGACTGATTTTGACCTCCACGATTAGTACCTCCTTGTGGTTGCGATCTTCCTTGAGTCCCTTGTTTCCCGACACTTGTCCCTTCGGTTTTCCTCTTATGTTCATCTATGTCGTGTTCCACATTATAAGCACGGTATACAGCATCCTGAAAATCTGCAAATTTATGAGCTACCAATTGAGTTCGAATAACTGTCTTTAAACCCTTTATAAACCTCGAAATTTTTCTCTCCTCTGTAGCTACCAAATATGTACAATGCCTAGCCAACTCTGTGAATTTGGCTACATACTATGCCACAGTCATCATATTCTGTTCCAGATTTAGGAATTCAACTTCCTTCTTATCTTGATCCACCTTCGGAATAAAATGTTCTTTGAATTTCTTTACAAAATTCTCCCAGGTATAATCAACATGTGCCTCGTCCCAACTAGCCTTCAATCCTTTCCACCAATGTTCAGCTGCACCCACCATTTTATAAGTGGCAAATCGAACTTTCTCCTCATCCGTGCGCTCTAACACCTCAAATATTTTCTCCATCGCATCTATCCACCTTTCAGCTTTTGTAACATCAGGTTCTCCCTCGTATTCAATAGGTTTCATTTTCAGAAATTGATCCAGTCCCGCTCTCGGTGCCACTGGTATCTCCCGGCGATTGTTATTGTCATTCATTGTTTTTAAGGCGGCCTCGAACATTCCTTGAAACATCGCAAAAGTTTATTCTCTAACATTTCTCTGCCCCGCAAGACCACCCTGTTCATCACCATCAGTTCGTACCATTTTGACTGAGTACCTGCATACATCAACCAATGTTACTCACTCCGAACTCCACTACCAACCCAGGTCACTTAATCATTCTAGACCATCTATAAACCTAGGCTCGGAGCAACCATTGCCCTGATACCAACTGTCGCGACCCCGACCCGTAGACCTACTTGGCCTCACGTTCGGATCACGATAGGACGACAACAATTTCACACCTTAAGTCAAACTTGCGGAAGCGTTATATTACATAATGAAAATACGTTTGTCTAGACATGAAACTAGATCACAACACGCAACTGAAAATACCATTTTAGAAATATTTACAAACATCTAGACCACCAACAACTAGACATTTAGTCTTGGGAACTCTACCCATAGTAACACATTTACATAATGATTACTAACATAACTCCTGCCCATAACAACTCACCAAGTCGTCCTTTCCGTGCTCAAAGTGCCCTATACCCTGGCTTGCCTTGACCTAAGGAAAACAATTTAAAAGGAACGGGGTAAGATAAAATCTCAGTAAGCTACTAATTATGCAACTACGTTTCATGCGATCATGAACATATAAATACTCAGTAATAAACAGATAACAAATAATATGAGTTAACAAACCAACTCATCATGCAACACATACAGCGGAAGTAAACACGTTACAAAGGATACGTGAGCCAAGGTTCAACCAAAAGGATATCTCAATCTGAACCATATCAACCAACCGCATCGAGAGTAGCAACAACAAGCAGCATCGAAGAGCTGAAGCAGGGGTTCCGGAACCAGCCAGTAACAACAACAACAACAAGAGCGGGTGAAAATGACACAATGTCATACCCCTAAACGTTTAACTAGAATCCTTACCAAAGGAAGCTAGCCCAACCCAACCAAGGCCAATCTAGAAGGGGGAAAAATGGGGTTACCAGTGGAGGCGTTATAATGTACTTGGCTCGTGTGCCATTATAATCACCCTCCACTGCCCGACTCAAACCAAGTAAGACCAGCTGGACCTTTTAAACCAATGCACAACAATGTATGACTCCACAAGAGGGAACCATACCAAACACATTATGAAGATGCTAACTTATTCATAAAGATCGCAACACTTGTGCGCAATAACATTCTCATATTAGGATCTCACAAGAGGAAATCCACAATCACATCATATAGATGAATACAACAACATAACAAAACATCACGGGTAAACATCCAAACCTGATTACAACGGACCGATCATAAACATTTTGGTTTCATAGAACCTCTACTGGAATCTCGTCACCATCTTAACCTTAAAACCAACTAAATAAACCAATCCATCTTGTAGTACTCGAGAAGAGCTTTCCAACGATAGTTTACACGACTAAAACGGAGTCCGGATGAGAAAGTTATGACTTCCGGAAGATTTCACGTAGAATGTACAAGTGCAGAATTTGGCCTTTACACGAGTCGTATAGCCTTACACGACTCGTGTAACTTTTCACCCTTTCAGTATTTTTCTCTACACGACTCGTGTACCCTTACACGACTTGTGTAATCAGGCCTGGAGCATAAATTTGGCTATGCAAAGGACATACGAAATTAGTTGTTTTTATCTCAAAACTTCATATAGCTCTAATACTACCCATAAACAACTCAACAAGGTATACTAATACTTGTTTCCAAGCATCAATCCAAAATCACTCATGACTTCACAATCAAGCTCAAATATCAAAGTTATAAATACTCCAAATATTCATCACAAAACAACAACAAAACACATATATCATCATATACAACATAGATGACAGATTTTAAGTTAAAAGGGGCTTAGTAACTTACCTTGGGTTGAATGATTTTGAACCCAATTCCACTTCTATTTGGCTCTAAAAGATCTACCCATCAACCTAATCATCTTGATGAAGTTAATTTCTAGAAAGGAGAAGAAATTAAAGAGGGAAATTTCAAAGTAGTGAAGAACCCTTACCTTGGCTTGCTCTTAGTTCTTGGTCTTGCATGAAGATGGAGAGAAGGGGAAAAATGGGAGAGGTGATTTGGTTGTGCTGGAGGAAGGAGGAGGGAGGAGGGGATGACTACCCATTATAAGTTTCTCCTTCAACTATTAAACCCGTCTAATTACTCCATGAGCACCTAAGCCCCCAAGATTCTAAATCTTCACCAAGACCCCTAATGTTTTAGGTTGTACACAAGGCTTCCTTTCCTAAGTTAATGCTACTACACCTAATACTATTCAAGTAGCTATGCTAGCAATTATATGCAACACAAGATGCACACATAATATCTATTAATAGTATTAAGAATGGAATTTAAATAGCACAAAATAACCAATTTATGACGAAATTAGAGCCCGGATTTGGGGTCGCTACAGATATAATGTTACATTTAAGAATATAAACTGTTACAATTGAGAAAAAAAATGTTACATTCATTTTTTATAAAATGTAATATTAGTTTAGTTTGTCAATCTTATGTTAATTTTGAAAAAAAGTGTTACATTTGAAAAAAAGAGTGTTACATTCCTTTATAAAAAGTGTGACATTAGTTTAGTTGTCAATTTTTATATTATCTTTTAATCTATTGCAGCAAAAATGTGGTACATTTTTTTTTGAAAAAAATGTCACATGTGAAAAAAAAAAGCGTTACATTTGAAAAAAAAAGTGTTACATCCTTTATAAAAAGTGTTACATTAATTTAGTTGTCAATCTTTTATGTTATCTTTAATCTATTGCAACAAAATTGTGGTACATTTTTTTTTTAAAAGTGTTATATTTGAAAGAAAAAAGTGTTACATTTCGTTATAACAAGTGTTACTTTTGTTGGGAGGAAAAAAGTGGGGTGGCAAAAAAAAAAAAAAAAAATCGAAAAAAAAACAAATCAAAAAAGAAAATAAATAAATAAATAAAATGGGGCTCGGCGCCGTCGCACAGACAGTTGTACATGAGACTTCCTCTTGGTTATTATACTGTTCAATTCAAAAGTATGAGCACTTTTAATTTGGTTTGTGTTATAATATATTATTATGTGGATGTCCTTTGAACCAGAAGTGTACAAGAGAAGCTTTGCAAGATTATCTTTCGCGAAGCTTACGAAGGAAACTTTGTAAATATCATCAGTGAAGCTTACTAGGGAAGCTTGGTAAATATCTTCAGAGAAGCTTACAAAGGAAGCCTTACTAAAGGATAGTATTTATCCTTATGGAAGCTGTTGGGTATGCCCACACATATCTCAGTTTTAATGTAATAGGATTTATTAGATTTGATTGATCCATCACCTAAGTTTTATTTCATGGACTTTAGACCCACATGTAAGAAGTATTTATACTTCATTTTTTAAATTGTCCATTGTTATAGAATAGGATTAGAAATAGGGCAAGAAGATCAAGTTTCAAGAAAAATCACTCAGTGAGTTTGAGCCGCGCTTATGCGCCTCCTGCGCCACACGCCACGCGCCTTCTACATTCGCGCCATGCGCCATTTAGAGAGCGCGCATAAGGATTTCTTCATAAGCTATGTTACGCGCCTCTGCGCCCCTTGATTTAAACACACAATTACTGTGCGCCTGTTGGCTCAATGCGCCTCTTGGCTCAAACGCGCCTCAAAGTGTTTATTCAACACTCAGTGATTTATTGAAGACTCGAAGACTTGAAGAGAATTCAAATTACGCCAATGATCCAACGGTGGTTAAAAGATGCATATGCGCCTAATCTATTGACACGTGTCCACAACGGTCACATTTATGTTGAGTGTCAAAATGGCCATAATATATGCATGCTCCAATCAACGAGCGACAGCTCATCTTATCCACAAGGATTTCCAACGGCTAGTTTTTTTGAAGTTCACTATAAATACCCCATAACTTCAACATTTTGAAGTTGCTGAGTTTTGCTAAGAATTTCAAGAATTTCTCTCTCTAAGCATTTGTTGAAGATTTGAAGATTGCCTTCGTTTTTCCAGATTTCTCAAGAACATCTTCATACCTTCATCCTTAGCCCAGATCTTCAAGCCTTAACACTTTAGTTTCTCGTGCTCTCCATCTCAAAGATCTAAAGAGCCTTGATACTAAGAACACACACGCACCTCTTCAAAGATTAATCATTTAGATTCTTCTTTAAGAGATACACCGGTTATTGTTTTGGATTTGTTCTTTCATAGTAATAGATCTTGAGTTAGTGTATAAGCTCAAACATTGTAATTTGTAACTCTCACTCATTATATAAGATCTCCATTAGAAATCCAAGACTAACCATCTTGGTAGAGGACGTAGATCTTTCATTGATCGAACCTCTCCAAATAGCTTGTGTGATTATCTTGTCATTTCTTTCAAGTTATTATTTTCACTCACTATTTGCTTGTTTACTCATTGTAGATTGATTGAACTGAATTGTGTTGTGATTGTTATATCATTTGCCTTAGTTCCTTTTTCACTCACTTTGAGCCAAAATACTTAGTGTGTGTGTTGCGCTCCCTTTATCACTTTGCGCCTATTTTCATTACTAAATTCCGCTGTGCATTTCACTCACTCACTTAGGCGCATTTCATTACGCTTACTTGATAAAGTGCGCATTTGCAATTGAGTTTATCAAGGGTACGAAAAGAATATTAAAACATCTATTCACCCCCCCTCTAGCTATTTTTCATACCCTTGTTGCCCTTTGGGACCAACAAGTGGTATCAGAGCAAACACCTTTATAAAACACTTTTGTTTTTCAAGCTTAACAGCTTGGGTGCCGATTCTAAATGGCAAACTCAAAACCTATGGCAACTGCAAACTACACTCACGTTCCGGTCTTTGATGAAGATCATTTTGACGTGTGGAAATTCAGCATATTGACTCATCTCAACTCAATAGATGAAAGGCTCCATGACACCGTCGTTTATGGACCTTATATTCCGATGAAGGCGAATCCAAATCCACGCACCAACGCTGCCCAACCTACAGTTCTCAAACCAAGGGAAGAATGGACCGAGGAAGAAATTAGAAGAGTTGCAAATGATGGCAAAGCAAGAAACATTCTTCTAAGCACTCTAAGCACGGCTATGAAACAACAAGTCATGCATTGTGCTACTGCAAATGAGCTATGGGATGCTATTGAAGAGCATATTGAAGGAGACACCGTGTGCAAGGAGAACAAGAAATACGAAGTTCAAAAGAGGTTCAACAATTTCTCTCAACTCCCCGGTGAAAACTTAAGGCAAACTTATGAACGCTACTGTGAAATTATCAATCTGTGTATTTCACTTGGCATGAAGTTTACCAACAAAGATTTGAATGTAAATTTTCTACAAGCTTTTGGATCAAGATACCTACATAAATCTAGCGCTCTTGAAGACGCTGGAACCTTAGATGTTTGGACTTTAAGGAACCTTTATGCAAATCTCAAAGTTTACGAACTCAAACTCCAACGAATCAGCGAAACTGAAGGAAAGTCAAAATCTATGGCTATGATGGCGCACAGAGAAGCTGCGCCTACACCTGCGCCTACTCCTGCGCCTATACAAGATGAGAAAAGCTCCGATCCCAAAATTTCTACTTCTGAGCTATTAGACATGGATGATGAAGACTTCGCTTTATTTGTGAAGAAATTTCAAAAGTTCAGAAAATTCTCAAGACCCGGCTCAACCAACAAATTTCAAGGATCTACCAGCAAAGCTCCTCAAAAGTTTTCAAGGAGCAGTGATTCAAAAAGAAAAGAAGATCTTGTTTGTTTTAATTGCAGGAAACCCGGACATTTTGCATCAAGCTGCCCGATCCCCAAATTTGAATATATGCAGAAGAAGAGCAGCCATACTCCCAAATTCACTCCCAAGTTCACTCGTCACAAGGGAATGGTTGCTGAAGAAGAAGCACCAGCAAATGAGCACAACACTTGGATTGAAACAGACTCCGATGAGAGCGATGAAGATTCCGATGATGGACTCGTTTGTTTGATGGCAAATGATGATGAAGTTGATGCTTATGATTCTGATAATGACTTCTCCAAGGATGTTCCCGATATGAATGCCTTGAACAAACCTATCAAGAAATCTGCAGGTTTTCAAGAAGTGAAAAAGAAGAAAGGACCAACCATCAGCGAGCTCGTTGAACAAGGATTTCTCACTCCGGCTCAAAACGATGGTGGATTGCTATTCTCACGATGTGATCTTGGAGCAAGGAACAAATTGAGAAAAGGAGCATACATTAGACCACAGGTTGAACCAACTGCTCCAATCTCCAAAATCAATGATGATGAAGTGATTGCTGAACAAGAAAAATTGTTCAAAAAGGCTGAAAAGGTAATCACTAGATTTGATAGTATGAAGGAAGCTTTAGCACTATCATGTGATGAAATTTCCCAGCTTAAGACCGAGAAATCTCTACTTAAATCTGAACTCACCCTCCTTAAGGAGCAGATAAAGAGCATGACTCCTCTTACTGTTAAAAAACACTTTTCTAACAGAACAGAACTCACTTCTTAAAGTTCAAAACGATGAATTGGTTGCTCAAATTACTGATCTTAAAAAGATTACAAATGAGTGGTCCAATTCTCGTGTCACTATGGAGAATATATTTGAGTCCCAAAAAGTCAGTGGTGATAAAAGTGGCTTGGGATTCTTATTAACTAGTGACAACTTTAAATGTGATGTCTGTGCTGAAAGAGATAGTAAATTTACCAACCAACAAACTTTTGAAATTCCCAAGGAAAAACATTCAAATTCAATGGGTAAAGGACAGGAAAAAGTCAAGAGACAAACATTCCATTATGTCTACCCAACGAAGCAATTTGGGAAAGCTAATGGGAAAGATATAGCTACAGATGAACCATCTCCTAGCAAAATCATTCTTGAAAATAGGCGCGCTCCTTCTCCGAGTGCTCATTATGCGCCTAAGAGCCACGCGCCTCATCGCCGTGCGCCTCCTAGTCCTATGCGCCCTCCGAGAAAAAGGGCTCCAAAATTTCAAAAGAAAGATTTTGTTAAGGCTAGTTCATTTGACCCAAAGAAGAATGCCATCCCCAAGAAAAGTAAAGAGTTTGTGAAAACTCATGTGATTGGTGGCTTTCATCATTGTTCTATTTGTGATTGTTCAGGACACAAGGCCGTGGAATGCCTTTTGCGATTCACTCCAAATGCCAAAGGACGTAAAAATCCTAAGGTCAAGCAAGAGTGGGTTGTCAAAAGTTGCTAACCCTAGGACCCAAAAGGAATAAAGGGGACCTGCTTAAATGTCTATATTTCAGGTTCTTTGTTTCATGGCTGGATCTTCAAAAGCTAGAAATTATGAATGGATTCTCGATAGTGGGTGTTCAAGACACATGACTGGAGATGAATCCTTATTAGAAGATGTCCATGAAGAAAGAGGTCCCTCCGTAACATTTGGCGATAATAACAAAGGTCAAGTTGTAGCATATGGAAAGCTCAAGAAAGACAAAGTGTGCATTGAAAGAGTCTCACTCGTCGAAGGGCTCAAGCACAACTTATTATCCATATCTCAATTCTGCGACAAAGGATTAGAATGCCATTTCACTTCAACGCAATGTCTTATCAAGAATGGCAAAACTGGAGCTATCTTACTCACGGGATATCGTAAGACAAATATTTATATTATTGATTTCCATAGTATGAACTCTAGTACTAATCTTTGTTTTGTAGCTAAAAGTGTGAACGAAAATAGTTGGCTGTGGCACATGCGCTTAAGTCACTTGAACTTCAAGTATCTATCTAAACTCAGCAGGAATAATCTTGTCAAAGGACTTCCCAAGGTTGCTGATCATCATGACAAAAAGTGCGCCGCATGTCAACTTGGCAAACAACCGAAGCAGTCATTTTCAAGCAAGTCAAATCCTTCAACTACAAGATGTTTGCAACTGCTTCATATTGATCTATTTGGACCAGTTTCCACCGCAAGCATTCGAAGAAACAAGTATACTCTAGTTGTGGTGGATGATTATTCAAGATATACATGGGTAGAGATGATGATTACAAAAGATGATTGTTATGATATTCTCACTACCTTATTTCGACTGCTCCAAACCCAAAAAGAAGATGACATTGACCTTGCAAATTTCAAATTAGAATAAACTCTTGATCTATTAGAGTTGTCTGGTGAAGTATTTGGGCGAGAAATCATAGAGACTCTGCGCGTTGCTGGTCTGCTCCCGTTATTCACCATGGACCAAGATTTCTATTCTGCTCTCCTCGTGGATGAGTTCTTTTCCACTGCTGTTCTAGTGGAAATTTATGTAAATGGGCGCACTCACTACCGGATTGAGGCGCGCGTTCAAAATGTTGACGTCCATATTTCATCATCTGTGATTCGACACTTGCTCGGTTTTCCATCTACGGGTGAAGATCGCATTATTGGGCGTCCGATGACTTACTCCATTGATGATCAGAACAGGATGGCTGCTTCACTTCTAAATATTCCCACGCTTCAAAATAATATCAAAAACACTGAAATTCGAGATGGTGGAGAACTCTTGACTCACATCGCGCACTTGGTGGGAACTTCAATTGTTTTCAAAACTGGGAACGTGAACCGATTCACGGTGGAACAATGGGAATACACAGCTGCCATCATGGCCAAGGAGAAGCTTCACTGGCCTCACATTCTGTTCAAGACACTGCGTGAGCAGATTGATAAATTTGTGAAGAACAAAAGTGATGGAAAGACCCGATTCCGCTCACACTGCCTTCTTCTCACAAAACTTTTTCTAACTTACCCTGAGTTAGTTAAGTTTTTGAATGAGAATCCTGAATATAAGATCAATGATGTTCCAATGTTTGGTAAAGCGAATTTGGACCTCAAGAAGCGCAGAAAGAAGCCTACAAAACGCGCCAAAGGAATTCAAATCAAGACTGTTGAAGGCTTAGTTGATGAAGACACAGAGTCCGATGATGCGCCTGTCCTTAAAAGCGCACCATTAATAAAGAGTGCAGTGAAGGCAAGCGCTAGATAAAGCGCTGATCCCGTGCCAGGCGCAGAGAAAGGCAAAGGAAAACGGGTAGTTGATGACCCTCCTCGTGCGCCTATCAAACGTACTAGATTTGAAACTGATGAAGAGAGAGATCTAAGGCTAGTGCAGGAAGCCATTAGGCTTGAGGCTCAAAGAAAAAGGGATGAAGATTTTCAAGCCAAACAAGCTGCTGAGTCAGAAAAGTTAGAGCGCATGAAAGGCGCTGGATCAAGCGCTGATATTGATAAAGGGCCTTCTGTTTCCTCGCCTACCCAGCGCGCGCCTACTCAACGTGCCCCCACTCCCCGTGCGCCCTCATTCAAATTTCAACGGACCAACGTGTCAAGGGTACAACTCCTCTCTGATTTCTTCGGCGATGACATTTCAGACATAGAGGAACCAGTTCAGGGGGAGCAAGAGACCATCCCTCAGCGCACTCCTTCTCCAGTTGCGCCTCCACCTGGACCTGATCAGATCACAACAGAAACTATTGATGTTGAAACGGTTGTTGTTGAAACTGTTGATGTTGAAACTGAAGATGAATTTGAGTGTCCTACTCATTCACCTCCTCTTGCGCCTCCATCTCCTTCTGCGCCCCTTCAAGATTCTGCGCCCCTTCAAGATGATGCGCCCCTGTCTACCCCTGCGCCTCCTCCATCTGCTCCCGATCTGAGCGAGGTACTTTCCATTCTTCATTCTTTACAGAAGGGGCAAGCAAACTTAGAGCAAGGACAGGCTCATATAAAGTCTCAATTTGAGCTTCTTACTTCCTTACTCACTGATCAATCTGAAGAGATTGCTTCCATTAAGGGGGAGATGAACTCTCTCAAGGACAAACTTTCTGCTCCTTCTCTTCCTCCGGCGCAGACTCAGGTTCAAGCTCATACTGATCAGGCGCAAACCACCGCTTCTGCGCCTAATTTCATACCTCAGTCTGCTGCGTCTCAATCCAACATGAACGTGCTAGTATCTAAGTTGGATGTCCTGAAAGAATTGGTCGTCACTCATTTCACTGCTGCTCACTCAAGCTCTGACAAACGCGCCGAACATATTTCTTCTGATATTATCACGGCTCAAAATGACATTGAAGCTCACATTCAAATCTTAGAAGAAAATATTTCACAGCAGCAGCAAATCACTCAGCGTTCCATTGATGAATACCAAAACATCAATGTGAATCACTTGAGTTACATTAGAGACGGTATCACTGTCACTCACTCCAGTGTCACTGACACTCAAGGGTTAGCGAACCGTAGTCATCAGCTCGCAAAACAAATTCAGCGTTCTGTTTCAGAGATCGTTGAAGGTTTGAAGGAAGATGATGCGCCTCCCAACCCTTAGTTTCTATTATTTTTGTTTGTAAGTTTTTAGAACCTTTTTGTAATAGAATCATCTCTTTTGTGATAGTGATTTTGTGCTTACTTGTTTTAGCACCTTTTGTTTTTGTTCTATTCAAAACTTGTAATTTGTAACTCTTACACCCCAAGTTTTAATGAGAACAATGCATCACTTATTATCAAACCTTGTTCACTCAAACTCCTTGTTTGTAGAACAATGAATATTGTTTAAATTCATAATGCATCATATTGAATTGTTTCATACTTTCATGCATTAAGTTTAAACTTGGTTTAAAACACATTTCAAAACTAAAAATCATATATCATCTTGAATGTGTTAAAATGTTGTTTCTATCTTTCCATATGTAACTCTTTATTCTTATTGGAATAGATTAGGAATCTATATTTTGGACTAGTGTGTGCATTAACTTGAGACATGAAATACCAATTTCATTCATTTGGACATGTTTTTATCAAGTATAATGTTTGTCCTTGATATAGTAGGTAATGGCATCAATCAAATAGGGGGAGATTGTTGGGTATGCCCACACATATCTCAGTTTTAATGTAATAGGATTTATTAGATTTGATTGATCCATCACCTAAGTTTTATTTCATGGACTTTAGACCCACATGTAAGAAGTATTTATACTTCATTTTTTAAATTGTCCATTGTTATAGAATAGGATTAGAAATAGGGCAAGAAGATCAAGTTTCAAGAAAAATCACTCAGTGAGTTTGAGCCGCGCTTATGCGCCTCCTGCGCCACGCGCCACGCGCCTTCTACATTCGCGCCATGCGCCATTTAGAGAGCGCGCATAAGGATTTCTTCATAAGCTATGTTACGCGCCTCTGCGCCCCTTGATTTAAACACACAATTACTGTGCGCCTGTTGGCTCAATGCGCCTCTTGGCTCAAACGCGCCTCAAAGTGTTTATTCAACACTCAGTGATTTATTGAAGACTCGAAGACTTGAAGAGAATTCAAATTACGCCAATGATCCAACGGTGGTTAAAAGATGCATATGCGCCTAATCTATTGACACGTGTCCACAACGGTCACATTTATGTTGAGTGTCAAAATGGCCATAATATATGCATGCTCCAATCAACGAGCGACAGCTCATCTTATCCACAAGGATTTCCAACGGCTAGTTTTTTTGAAGTTCACTATAAATACCCCATAACTTCAACATTTGAAGTTGCTGAGTTTTGCTAAGAATTTCAAGAATTTCTCTCTCTAAGCATTTGTTGAAGATTTGAAGATTGCCTTCGTTTTCCAGATTTCTCAAGAACATCTTCATACCTTCATCCTTAGCCCAGATCTTCAAGCCTTAACACTTTAGTTTCTCGTGCTCTCCATCTCAAAGATCTAAAGAGCCTTGATACTAAGAACACACACGCACCTCTTCAAAGATTAATCATTTAGATTCTTCTTTAAGAGATACACCGGTTATTGTTTTGGATTTGTTCTTTCATAGTAATAGATCTTGAGTTAGTGTATAAGCTCAAACATTGTAATTTGTAACTCTCACTCATTATATAAGATCTCCATTAGAAATCCAAGACTAACCATCTTGGTAGAGGACGTAGATCTTTCATTGATCGAACCTCTCCAAATAGCTTGTGTGATTATCTTGTCATTTCTTTCAAGTTATTATTTTCACTCACTATTTGCTTGTTTACTCATTGTAGATTGATTGAACTGAATTGTGTTGTGATTGTTATATCATTTGCCTTAGTTCCTTTTTCACTCACTTTGAGCCAAAATACTTAGTGTGTGTGTTGCGCTCCCTTTATCACTTTGCGCCTATTTTCATTACTAAATTCCGCTGTGCATTTCACTCACTCACTTAGGCGCATTTCATTACGCTTACTTGATAAAGTGCGCATTTGCAATTGAGTTTATCAAGGGTACGAAAAGAATATTAAAACAGCTATTCACCCCCCCCTCTAGCTATTTTTCATACCCTTGTTGCCCTTTGGGACCAACAGAAGCTTATAGAGGAAGCCAATTTTCACCTATAAATAGTAGGCTCTGGTTTTCATTTCAATAGACTTCAGAAGTTCTTAACTTCTATCTTTCTCTCTTGTACACTCTCTCTATAATAGTCTTGAAATAAAATATTATCTATTGATATTATGCTCTTGGTTCTTTAGTTTTATAACACGTTATCAGCACGACTTCGTTCTAGTTCCAGATCCTGAGCTATAGTCACAAAAGTAGGTACGGTATCGGTAAGATCTACCTAGTCTCTTTTCAAGTTATTTCAAAACTATATCTTATATATGTTTGCAGGATTTTAAAATAATAAGTGAATATAATTCTACGATGTTGAAAATTACATCACAGTTAAAACTATGTGGAGAAAGAATAACTGATAACGATATGCTAAAGAAAACTTTCTCCACATTCCTTCTTTGATTTGCTCCTGCAGTAGCAATATCGAGAAAAAGGGTTTAAATGATATTCTGAATTGATCTCATATGGCTGAGCAAAATAATGAGATCTTATTGAAAAACCACGAAGCCCGCCCCTCTGGCTCTACTCTGTTCCCTGAAGTGAACGCGAGTATATATGATAATACTGAGCGAGGCCGAGAACGTGGTCGTGGACGTAATCGCGACCGTGGTCGGGGGAGATTTAATAATCGGTATCATAATGACAATCACCCCAATAATGATGAAAAAATTTCTCGCCACCAGAAGTGGAATAGAGAAGGTAATAATGAAATATCATCGACTAGACAAATTAAGCAACCGATAAAAATTGAGAATTTATGTTATCAGTGCAGAATGAAAAGCCATTGAGCCCGTACCTGTCGTACGCCTAAACATCTTGTTAAGTTGTATCAAGCATCAATGCTGAATAAAGGGAAAGATGTTGAAACAAATTTTGTCTATGAAAACGATGATGTAAAGCAAGATCCATCTACAAGTACACATCTGGATATATCAGATTTTCTCAATCCAGATGTAAATGATTACATACTTAATGGGGGAGAAGCCCAAACTAACTAAAGTATCTGACTCATTATAATTTACTTGCCGGAATCAAACAACGTGGACGTACCAAGATTGCTGGTGGAATCGCCGAAAAATCTTGAAGCCAAAGGATTTTTGACTTTTCAAATGAAGTCAAAAAGTGAAAAGGGGAATGTTAGGGAATTCAACCGTTTAAAAATCTTGGTTCGGGTATTCCCCGATAAATTGACCTCGCCCGCCGAAAATCTCGCGAGAATCTCGCAGAAATTGACGGCTGCACACGTTATCCCACTAAACCATCATTACCTACAATTAAGGATGGGGTTTTTCCCATAAAGCATAGGTCACCTCACCTGTCCCTCGCCGCCTGACACAGCTTACATCACAAGCTGGTGACGTCATAAGCCTGGGGAATAGCGAACGATCGAGACTGTCAACACAGACCGACATATGGCTAAGAGACACCTCGGCCTTGACCAGATTTGACTAGAAGTACGAGAAGGCCCAGGCTCAAGTGCATTCCATGCCGACTTGTCAACAGAAATCAGGAAGTCGACATTACGATTAAAGCGACATCATAAGGTTAAACAACGCTTGAAGCAATGAAATAAACAGATCAGAAGCAAAGGGGACTGAAATATGATTTCATTACTGATATCTAGATAAAACAAAAGACCCCCACAACAGGCCGGGGGCTAAACCTGTACAAAATCAGAAGGAAACTAGTTGAACACACTAAACTAAAGATTCAGAAGAGATCACAATCTTGGTCTTGGTCTTCATCTTTCTCTTCCCATTCTTGGTCTCCGTCGTATCCCAGGTCATCGATGTTGACGTCTTCAATGGGTTCTTCTTCATCCTCATCATCTTCATCGTCTCCATCTCTTCCATCATCGCCGGAGTCATGACTATCGTCTTCGAAAAATTCCGTTTCACTAAAAATTGGGTCTGGCTCAGAGAATTCGCTGGACGGTGACTATCTTCATCGTCGCCATCTCTTCCATCATCGCTGCTACTAGAGTCAGAACTTGAAACATGGCTCTTAGAATCAGAGCTTACTTCTTCTGGAAAAGCATCATCGTACATTCTCTTTGAAACCATCTTGGTATTTCTTGGGGAATCTTGAAGGAAGGAAGGAAAGGTTTGTATGGAAGGAAAAAGGAAACGGAGGGGCGCACTATTCTTATACTTGCCCAGAAGACGTAGGGCTGGCGTATTTATTTCAATCATAATGGGGGCGTAATTAATGAAGTATCCACTTTCCAAAAGGAATAATGATTTCATCTGGAACAAAATCAACATGACGTCAGAAAATCCAAACCCTGTAGGATTTTGGCGGTTGGGTGTCAAATCAACATAAATGAAGCTGCAATTAACAAATTGTCCAAGTTCCTACTCGGCATACCAAGATAGAAACTCGGGGGCCACTGAACAACATAAACCAACTTGGTTAAATGGGACCCATAAACTCTGGGCTCACACACCATAAGGCCCATCCAAAGAGGCTCACAATCTTACATGTCGACATACATTGGGCCGAGCAGGCATATCTTGCTTAGGCCGAGGTCCACTAAGCCTAATCCCTACTCAACCTCTGAGACGAGGCCGAGGTAGATGACGGGCCGACTTACCAGTCATTCTCTCCTAGTATCAAAAGGAGTCAACTTACAAGAGTTCATAAACAACTCTGACACTGAAGAATCCTTATATGAACAAGGATAACTCTTCTATCAGATAACAGGACATTATCCATACTTATCAAGAGTCTATCTCCAAGGAATATGATTCCTACATCAATACGGGCATCCTGGCTTTCCTAACAAGTCAGAACTCATTCACCCACGCCTATATAAACAGACCCTCATAACAGGATACGGTTAATGAACTCTTTGGCTCAAAACTAGTTAATTGATTTCTCTATTCTTACATCACCCGAATTCTTACTCTCACGCCGGAGGGCCTTCACCGGTGAAGCCCCGTCTAGTTCACGTTTGTTTATTGTGCGCAGATTCGAACAAGAAAGTTCTCTTTGCTGGATTTATCCGAACCGCTAGACGAAGGGTTGATCCGACACGTTTTTGGCAGCATCAGTGTTTGTTTGACAAACTAACCTTGATTCCAGCTTCGAACTCATCCAAATTTGATGGGATCGAAGCAACAACTTGATCGAATGATTTAGAATAGAATGCACCAGCAAGATCATTCTGTCCTATATCAAACATGGAAAGCGCCTTCCCAAAATACCCTTCGTCTGGGAGATACTTATACAGCTTTTTGGCTGGGGAAATAGGTTAAGAGAACGTAAATAAGACATGGAAAATAGAATTGTGATACTCCCTCTGTCCCAAAATGTTCTTCCCTATTTTTTGAGGTTAGTACGAAGGAACTTTGAGTAATAATTTTGGTTTAATTTAATTATCCTAATGAAAATATAAAACATGTTATTGATACACTATTATCTATACTGTCTATAACAACTTTAACATTTCCATTAGGATCATTAAACTGAATTAAAATTATTTCTCAAAGTTCCTTCGTACTAACATAAAAACAAAAGAGACAGAGAGAGACAAAGAGAGAGAGAGAGAGAGAACAAAGTATTAGGACAGAGGGAGTATTATAGAAGTGGATACGTACATTTGGATCGCAGTTCCTGAACACGGACTTTGAATCTGAAAAATTGAGCCACTTGAATCCCAAATGAGAAGGGACTAACTGCATATGCAGTTGCGGGATGAATAGTTGACCCTGCAGCTGCGAAGTTGCACCCTTTCTTGAAACTTGGTGCACCGAGAGCGTCCAGATAGGCGTTAAGAAATGGCAGGTCCATTGCATCCACTGCAACATATCAACCCAAATGTTCATTTTTATTGAAGGTAAATCGCATTGAATCACTCCCTCATTCTCTAAATGAATGTCCAGTTTTTGGTGAAGTTACTTTATTCTCATTGTCAATCGTAGTGTTCTAGTTTATACTTAAACTAATATGTAGATCATAAAGGGTTTTTATGTATATATGCTAAGAATATGCTTGGATGTCAACTTTTTTAATGAAATATCAATAACAATTTTTAGAATTCATAGGGAGAATTGGATTGACATTAATGTTTGGTCAAAGCTCACTTGTGTTGACCATCAAAAATCAAATGAGACTATCTTTTTTAGACTGAGGAAGTATAATATGTGCATCCAAGATCAAGTTGACCCCTTGTTTGGTTTATAAAATTGGTGATAAAAAGGAAGTTCATGACCAAAATTAATCAAAATAAGCCTTCTCTGGCACAATAAGAAGTCTTGTAACACCAGGTTGCCTTTATAAATTTCAGATATTTATATTTCTAAAACGACTCCTTAATATTAGACATATCAAACATAATTTAGAGAACCTACATTTCACATATTAACTCAAGAAAAAACAGGGAAACAGGGCAATATTCAGCTCAAGCCTCAAAGTATGTTAATTTCATAATAAGGCATAGAAACTTACTCAAGAAATCGATGACAAGACGGCCATCACAGAACCTCCCAGACGGGTTCTTGAAGTAGGTGTGGCCGTTTGGCGGGACCAGAGGATCGCCAAATCCACCAACTACAAGGTCGCCCGTATCAGAATTTGAATCGCCGAAGTTGAAAACTGCTGGGTAATTGAAATCATCAATGAGTCTTTTGCCAAATTTGCTAGAAGATGGAGGCTCAAGCTCACAGAAATTGTTGAAAGACCTAGTCTTAAAGAAAAAATCCACATCTTCCTCCAATGTCTTCATGAGGAATTTCAAGATAAGCTTGCCGGTAATTACTTTCCTAGCTTCATTGAGCTCCACGAATCCGGAATAAGGATTGATGACCTCCTCAAGTCTAAAAGAAAGAGTAGTTATCACTACGAACACAAAGGTACATCCAACAAAGAAGCTTCCGTCAATGCTATATTTTTCAACAAACAAGGAAAAGGCAAATACTCCGCTGTTCCTCCTCCCAAAAGAGAGAAGAAGGAAAGACACTATGATAATCTAGAAGGGATCACCAAAGGAGAACTCTTTGACATACTAGTAGAAGCCGGGAAGATCACTATAAGAAATCCTCCTACTACACCAAGGGAACTCCTTCCTAATCACGCTCATCATCTCTACTGCAAGTTCCATAGAGCTACCGGCCATGACACCAACTCTTGTCACCATTTGATGGATGTGATCCAAGACCTCATCGACAACAAGGAACTTGAAGCACCAAATGTCCTCACCAACCCACTTCCTAACAAACCATGTTGAAGAAGACAAAGCCTTTCCACTTTGGGGCTACATCTATCCTCTCCCTTTCTCCTTAGAAATAGAATAGGTTTTAATTTCTTAGTATGAACTCGAACAGTCGTTCTGTCATTCTAGTCCATCTCCCTCTTCTCTAGTCTGTGTCGACTAAACTACCGAGTTTGTTTTGAATTCATTTATTAATAAAAGTCATTCCCTTTTCCTATACACTACTCTAAGATTGTTCTACCTTTTGAATGTCTCTCTTATTTATGAAATGGATCCGCAAACAATAAATGTCATTAATCAAAAATCTTGCAATTGATAATAGAAATGTCTAAACAAGTGAGAAGGCCTAGGGGCTACACATTACTATCACCACACTCATGTCGAAAGTCGAAGGACCACAAAGGAAAAAGTCAAAGGCATTATCATTCCAAACAAAAAGTGGGGCTACTCAGTTTAAGCTTTGAGAGTAAAAAAAAAAAAAAAAAAAAAAAAACTCAAGCTTTCACAACCCTACAAAGAAGGAGTTTCAACCACACACAATGAAGTCAAAAAAAGGAGGCCTTTTATCCCCTCCAATGAAGATCAAATCCAAATGAAGAAAAAATGAGACTCCTAACTTGAAGACCGTCTCCATCATCCATAGATATCACTCAAGAGCGTACTAATGATTAGGCCTCCTCCTCAAAACTTGTCAAGACATCTCTAGATGATTCACTTGCAAAAATGAATCGAACAAACACTTAAGACATCAAAAATAAATACTAGGGTTTATTAAAGGTAGAACTATCTTTCTAGCATTTGAGCCATGTAACGTTCATTGTCGAGTCTAGGGACTTCCTCTTATCCACTCTCATATACTTTCTTCAAATCCAAGCATCAAAGCTAGGGGCTTTTGAACCTTTCCTTCCCCTTCCAATACCTATTCAAGATATGTGAACTCCTCAAAGTAAATCCACACTAGGGGCTATCCACTATGCATCTTACTCTCACTACATAGTGTGGTATTCCCAAAGAGTCGATGCTTGGAATACACTTCTCGAAAGCCAAGTCGATAGCTAAAATGCCTAATACATTCAAACCCAAAAATCTTGCATGTCTCTTTCCCAATAAGAGACAAATCACTCTCCAATCTGAGTCATCTTCGAGTACACACTCTGTAAAAAAAATGAAAAGAGATGCAAAAGAGATACCCGCTAGATTAAAAACCCGAAATGGCGGTCTAGGCGAAAATCAGGGTGCGTCACAAAAAAAAAAAGGAAAAAGAAAAAATAATTAACATAGGGAGAACATTCTTCAAAATCATTTCTTCTTAAACCTTCCACAAATCCAACAAGCGGGAGAGCACTCGTCTTCAAATCTAACAGCCTCATAAGCCTGTTCATGGGGTTATCTACGACATACAAGATCCATGGGGCTTGACTTAGACCACACATGAGATAAAATTGGGGGAATAGATAATGTTTCTCATAACCTTCACCGGAGACTTTCAGACATGGAACTCTAGAGTTATCAACAAAGTACACCTAGCCTACTAAGAGCTTGCACATCAATGGTTGTCGAACCAATAGTTATCTCCCTTAACACAACATGACTAAGGGAATGATCTGGACGGATCATCTTGCATAAGGCAAACGAGTATCACACGAGACAACCATCAAAGAAATTTCGTAGCACATCATCCCTGCAGGAAACCTGATTAGGTCCCGACTTGTCAAACACTTGTCCCAACACACACACGAATCAACACACACAATTTATCACCAATAAACATCCCATCGTGAATCCATGCTATTCACACTACTTACACCAAAGGTTGACCGACCGGGCATGCACATAAATTTGTCACCGCCACATGAGTCAAGTTACAAACTAAAATCAAAGTTAAATTGCTTTCTAGAATAGGTTCTACTTGTTGAATGAACAGGCACACAAGAACCAATCCTTGCTAAAAAAATAATAATTCAACAGCGATCAGATGATCACCACAGAGAATTCAGTCATAAAAATTTAGCATCCAGTACTTTTAATGTAGGAGCATTGATCGAGGATAATGTCCAGTACTTTCAATCAGATCCATGAACTGATTGATCGAGGATATTCGGATATCTACATCAAATCAAGAGATTTTGCATCCAGTATTTTCAATGTAAGAGCATTGATCGAGGATAATGTCCAGTACTTTCGATCAGCTCTATGAACTGATTGTTCGAGGATATTCAGGATATCTACAAATCTATATCAAATCAAGAGATTCTGCATCCAGTACTTTCAATGTAAGAACATTGATCGAGGATAATGTCCAGTACTTTCAATCAGCTCCATGAACTGATTGATCGAGGATATTCAAAAAATCTACATCAAATCGTCCAGTACTTTCAATGATGAATTGATCGAGGATATGTTCAGTACTTTCAATCAGCGATGGCCATTGATTGAGGACATCTAGGGATCCAGTACTTTCAATGTAGGAGCATTGATCGAGGATATTCCCCAACAAACTTCAACAGAGTCTGCAACGAGTCTGCACCATCAATGCCTTCAACCGCGATACTCCATCAACAGCAGAAGGATATGCTCAGAATTTGAACAACGAAATTGTCTCCTCAGTATGGGTTACTCTCTAAACTCTAAACTCTAAACTTTACTTACCGCAGTATTGCTTTCAAAACAATTTTCAAAATACCTCAAACGACCATTTTTGCATGTTTTTGAAGTCGAACTACGTTTGGTCTGATTTCCTTCCGAGTAATACGTAGGCAGCTATATAGCACGACCATACCCAAAGTTCTAAATGGTGTTTTTTCTATCGACGACATTACTTCTTCCATAAGTATTGTCGCCGAGGGGCTCTGTAGACACCCCATTTTGAACTCAAATTTATGATTACACTATTCTCGTGTCTCGCCTTTGTGTTTTGATGAAAACTCGTTAGTTTTGACATGTTTTGTTAAGTTTCTGACTGACTCCGTTAGTCAGGGGCTAAACTGAACAACAGAACGTTAGACAAGGATAAAACAGTAATTAAACACTGGATATCTCGTACGAGACATTGATGTCTCGTACGAGACATCTCCTCTGTCTGCGAGTGTTGGGTTTCCAAGTAACATGCGCAGCGGAATATAGCAATTAAAATTTTAAGAAACCCAAATCCATGGATCCGTTCATATGATTAAATCAAATACAATATGATGAATAAAGGAATAAACTAACCCTTGATGACTATCAAAGTTTTCTTTGGTCTTGGTGGAGAAACTTGAAACTTTATCACGGACAAAATCACGAACTTTGTAGATGATAAAATTCACCCTCTAGCGGTGTCCACACTTCGAACGAATATCAAGGGACTCCTTGATCTTGGTTGCTAGACCGATAATTATGAAACACACTTTCACAATTTAATAAAGAACTATATGGAATTTATTTGTGAATTATTTTGTTCTTCAATCAATGATATCTTAGAACAAAATAAAATCTCTCTCAAACTCTTTGAGACTCACAAAATCACTTACTTTTATGGTCTGGCCGAATTGGGGTTTTTATACACAATTAAGACCTATTCCAAATAGGTAACTTGTGCCAAAAACCTTTCCTAATCGAATTGGGAATTATTCAGCCGCCATACCGGGCGCCCGCCTGGTCCTACCCAGGCGCCCGCTTATTTGACCAGAAGGTCCAGGCCTTTTAGAAATCATTCAGGCGCCCGCCTGGTCCAGCCCAAGCGCCCGCTTGGTTGACCAGGAAGCCCAGAATAATTCCAGAAATTCCTTTGAGGTCCTTCGACCCAAAATTCCAATGCGGTCCTTTTATTTAAGATTCGTTCTATTGTGTGTGACCCTCTAGGATTATACTAAGTTGGCAATGGGCTCAAACATGATCCCATAAGATATGATTATGTTCTAGCAAACCGTCACACCTACCCAAATAGTATAACTAGATACAAGTTCGCATTCCTTTAGAATATGTCACAATCCTTTTGACCACGATGTCTTTGAACACAAGTCATGGTCAAACAGTCAACTTGTCTTGTTCAATACTTTCTCGATTCCGAATATGTTGATAATTCAAATGCTATTGATCCAATCAATCCATTTAAGTCCGGCCGAACATTTCATCAACATCATTCCTTCGAGGGGCCCAAGCTTGACATCTCTCTGTGGAGGGACAAATCCATTTAGCTTATTATTCTTCCCAACGGGAATCCGATTATGCCAATCATACCCTTTATAACTACCGTGTTAAGGCAGGGTTTGAATATGTCAAACACAATGTTCATCAAGTGAAAGACTATAATAACTTCATGTCTAAAGATTCAAATGACATAACTAATATGAGATATATGTTCGACATAGACCATGACATAAATCTCATACAGCGGGTCATGTCCAGTACCTTGTTCCAAACAAGTACCCATAAATCTAACATGATCATCCCATGATCATTTAGCCTTTATACTAGTGCTTAACAAGTACTAGGGACGGGGATTATTATAAATAAACATGAACAACAATAATAATCAAAACATCTCTTTATTGATATAAAATAAATGATAACAATTACAGTGTTTATTAAACGTGCCTAGGGCAGTACTACCAACAATCTCCCACTTGCCCTAGGCCCAATCTCCCATGTATCTAATACCCATGGACCTAACATGACCATCATGTTTAGCTTGTGGAAGTCCCTTTGTTAGCGGGTAAGCAACATTGTCATCAGTAGGTACTCTGCATATATTTACGTCTCCCCTATCAACGATCTCTCGAATGATATGAAAACGCCTAAGTATGTGTTTGGATTTCTGATGTGCTCTTGGTTCCTTTGCTTGAGCAATAGCACCATTATTATCACAATAAAGGTCTATTGGATTAGCAATACTAGGAACCACTTCAAGTTCAGTGATGAACTTCTTAATCCAAACAGCTTCCTTTGCAGCATCCGATGCAGCAATATACTCAGCTTCTGTTGTAGAATCAGCGGTTGTACTTTGCTTGGAACTCTTCCAGCTTACAGCTCCACCATTTAACATAAACACAAAACCCGATTGCGATCGGCTATCATCTTTGTCGGTTTGGAAGCTTGCATCCGTGTAAGCATTTACAACGAGATCATCTTCCATTCCTCCATAGACCAAAAACGAGTCCTTAGTTCTTCTCAAGTACTTAAGAATCGCTTTTACAGCTATCCAGTGATTTTCGCCAGGGTCGGATTGGTATCTACTTGTCATGCTCAAAGCATAAGATACATCCGGCCTAGTACAAATCATGGCATACATGATGGACCCAATTGTCGAAGCATATGGAACATCATTCATTTTGTCACGCTCATCGTTTGTCTTAGGACATTGAGTCTTGCTTATAGAAACTCCATGTAACACGGGCAAGGTGCCTCTCTTAGAATTTTCCATACGGAATCTTCTAATGACCTTGTTAATGTATGTACTTTGGCTTAAACCAAGTAGCCTCCTTGATCTATCTCTATAGATCTTAATGCCAAGAATATATGCGGCTTCACCCATATCTTTCATTGCGAAGCACTTTCCTAACCAAGTCTTCACAGACTGAAGTGTAGGAATGTCGTTTCCAATGAGTAATATGTCATCCACGTATAAAATAAGGAATAGCACTATGCTCCCACTAATCTTCTTGTATACACAAGGCTCATCTTCGTTCTTGATGAAACCAAACTCTTTGACCGATTCATCAAAACGGAGATTCCAACTCCTAGAAGCTTGCTTCAATCCATAGATGGATCTCTGAAATTTGCATACTTTAAAATCTTGTTCAAAACCTTCTGGTTGTGTCATATACACATCCTCTTGTAGTTTTCCATTCAGGAAAGCGGTTTTGACGTCCATCTGCCATATTTCATAGTCATGATATGCGGCAATGGCAAGCAAAATTCTTATAGACTTGATCATTGCTACGGGTGAAAAGGTCTCATCATAGTCAATACCATGAACTTGCTTATAACCCTTCGCTACAAGCCTAGCTTTGTAAGTATGCACCTTCCCATCCATGTCAGTCTTCTTCTTGAAGACCCATTTTCATCCTATGGTTTTTACACCTTCGTGCGCATCAATCAAATTCCAAACTTGATTGTCTTGCATGGATTGCAATTCGGATTCCATGGCTCCAAGCCACTTGTCCGAATCAGGAGAAGACATCGCCTCTTGGTAGGTTGACGGTTCATCATTCTCAATGATTTCTACCTCATTACTATCCGTTACGAGAAATCCATATCTCTCAGGCTCGGATCGTAACCTACTAGATCTGCGAGTTGCTTGTGTATTTTGAACAGGTTCCACAACTCCTTGTGGTTCTTGTTCTTGTTCCACTATTGGTTCAATGTTATTTTATGGGTCTCGGATTTCTTCAAGATTTATTTTACTCCCACTGATTTCTTTGAAGAGAAACTCTTTCTCTAGAAAGACACCAGTTCGGGCAACAAACACTTTGTTATCCTCACGGTTGTAAAAGTAATATCCTCTAGTTTCCTTAGGATATCCCACGAAAATACATTAATCAGATTTGTGTGCAAGTTTGTCTGAGACAAGTCTTTTAACAAAAGCTTCGCAACCCCAAATCTTCATGAAAGAAAGACAAGGCTTCTTTCCGCTCCACATCTCATATGGAGTCTTTTGAACCGATTTAGTTGGAACACGATTTAGTGTGAAAGCAGCGGTTTCTAGGGCGTAACCCCAAAAGGATATTGGAAGATCAACTTGACTCATCATTGATCGAACCATGTCTAACAAAGTCCGGTTTCTCCTCTCGGACACACCATTCCATTGTGGCGTTCCAGGTGGAGTTAATTGTGAAACTATTCCACAATTCTTTAGATGATCATCAAATTCTTGACTCAAGTATTCTCCACCTCGATCTGATCGAAGTGCCTTAATACTTTTGCCAAGTTGTTTTTCTACTTCATTTTGAAATATTCTAAATATCTCAAATGCTTCACTTTTATGTTTCATTAGGTAAACATACCCAAATCTACTATAATCATCAGTGAAGGTTATGAAGTATTGAAATCCTCCCCTAGCATTGCTACTTAATGGTCCGCATACATAGGAATGTATCAACCCCAATAAGTCGCTTGCCCTTTCACCCAACTTGGTAAAAGGTGTCTTAGTCATTTTTCCAAGAAGACACGACTCACAAGTATCATATGACTCTAAGTCACATGAACCCAAAAGTCCGTCCCCATGGAGTTTTGAGATACGCTTCTCATTAATATGACCGAGACGGCAATGCCACAAATAAGTATGATTTACATCATTAGGTTTAGATTTCTTATTTACATGATAGACATTGTCATTATTTTCATTCTTGACATCCAAGATATAAAGGCCATTAAATGAATTAGCAATACCATAAAGCACATCATTTAAATAAATAGAATTTTTTTTATTCTCAATAAGAAACTTAAAACCTTCATTATCCAAACAAGAAATTGAAATAATATTTCTGCTTAAATCCGGAAGGTAAAGTGACTTCATAAGTCCCTACGGCTAATGCAGCAACTCTTGCTCCATTCCCCATGCGTAGATCTACTTCACCTTCGTTAAGCAGTCTCCTATTCTTTAGTCCCTGCACATTTAGACAAATGTGAGAACCACATCCGGTATCCAATACCCAAGAATCAGTGGTAGAAAGGAGAATATCTATCATATAGATACCTGAAGTCGACGCAGCCTTGCTGCTCTTCTTCTTCTTTTGCTCTTCCAAGAAAGCCTTGCAATTACGTTTCCAATGACCAATTTCTTGACAATGGAAACAAATTGCATCCTTTTGTGAATCAGGTTTTGCCTCAGAAGCCTTGGCAACCTTTGCCTTTCTTATTTTGGGTTTGACAACTTTCTTACCCTTTCCTTTGGCACTAGCCTTCTTCCCATCATGAACCAAGAGCACGGGAGAACCTTTCTCCATAATTTTCATCTCTGCAGTTTTGAGCATCCCATGCAACTCAGAGAGATTCTTATCCATTCCATGCATGTTATAATTCATCACGAACTGATTATAACTTTTAGGTAATGAATTAAGAATGAGATCCGTGGCTAGCTCCAATGGGATTGGATAGCCAAGTTTCTCAAGGTGCTCTACATAACCTTTCATTTTAAGAAAGTGAGGACTCACTTGTTGCCCTTCATTCATCTTACAAGTAGTGAATGCAACAATGGTCTTGTACCTCTCTTGCCTAGCTTGCTCTTGAAACATGGTTCTCAACTCCACGCCTATCTCATAGGCTTCCAAATGTTCCAAACTTTGTTGGAGTTTTGAACACATAGCAGCAAGCATGAGACAACTTACATCTCTAGAATCATTACGATGTTTCTTGTAATTGTCTCTTTCTGCCCTTGGGGCAGTAGGCGGTGGTTCAGCAGGGAGAGGCCTATCAAGAATGTACAACTTATGTTCTTGCCTAAGAACTATTCTTATGCTACAGATCCAATCCATAAAGTTAGTACCATTCTCTTCGAGCTTATCCTTCTCAAGGATCGATCGCAACGACATTGATTGAGTGTTATTAGTCATTATCTACAAATATGCAAAATTTCCAAAATTTAATAAGTACCGGTTTTCATTAAAGAGATAAATAATGTATTTTTCAAACAAAATACTCCCACTAAATTATATAACCTTCATATACATCCAATGTATAATATAATTTAATTGGGCTACGATCCAACTTTAATTTAACTTTTGAGTCCACGGAGGCGGACTGCTCAAAAATAAATTAATTAGGTAGACAATCATGTCAATCATATCCCATATGATTCTTAGATCCTTTTATGAGATTCTTTGAGAAATCCAATTTCCAAAGCATGTATAATCTCATCTTTTGCCTAGGCCCAAAACTGTTTTGACGCCTAATTAAGTCCAACCATTTTAAACGCATAAGAACCATTCAATTTAATGCACCTTGCGGAGGCAAGCCCACATTAAATTAATGAACCTCATCTTGCTCATACATGAATAAGATTAATTCACCTCGCGGAGGCGAACCCACATCAAGATTACCCATGTATAAACAAGTGTTTTAATCATGGCATGGCAAAGAAGGACTTAAAACTTTCTTTGAAGGTTCATCACATATAGCATATAACATATTTATGAGCACATAATATAAACATGTTACACATCAAGTTTAGCCACTAAATTAATCTCCATTAATTTAAGCATGATATTTATGTGTCATTAGTTTCTCTATAATTATGAGGATGAGACTATTTCAACTTTTGGTTATTATCTCCAAATCAAGACAACAAGAAGTGCGATCGAACTAAGCCATTAGGCAACCACAATCCCGCACTAATTCAAGAAACCAAGAAAGTAGTCCATGTGGCCGAAACTAAGCAATAGATGGTCTCGATGAACGTAGGCCAATCGCATTCACAATTCCACATGGATCTCCAATCATTGAATCAAGAACTTTGTTTCTCAATTTTAGCAATTATGAACTCTTCATAATTCTAACTTCGTTTTATCTTTGAAACTTTGATTGCGATCAATTTTGGGAAACACAATCTCGATGAACGCAGATTAGCCATCCAAAATTTGAACCAATCTAGGAATCACAAGACTAAAACAAATAGGAAAATAAAACCCCAAAATCCACACACAAACCAACTACCCAAAACTCATTCCAGATCAGCAAGTCTGGACTGGTTCTGTTACTGGTTTTGTTGAATTTATCGAAAATTCCATATTCAGATTTTCACCAAAATCAGAATCTGATTCTGACGAGCGAGCGCCCGCCTGGTCTTGACCGAGCGCGCGCCTGATCAAGCATGAAGCAAGCGGCCGCCTGGTCCCCAGCGAGCGGGCGCCTATTTGGTCAGAATGGTACAGAATTTTAAAGTTCAAAAATTTTGTCTCAAAATTATTTTCCCCCCCATTATTAAAACTTTGATCTGATCAAAAATCAATAATCGAAATAATTCAGAATCCACCATAATTTTTATTGCTATTGAATCGTGCGATTAAAGTTGCAAAACAATAAACAACATAAAATCACAAAATACATAAACATCATATATTCCAATATTCATATCATGCAAGGCACATAAACAATTTATATACACATAACATGATCCAAGTATTGAAATAATCAACATGAACGGGGCTCTGATACCACTGTTGGGTTTCCAAGTAACATGCGCAGCGGAATATAGCAATTAAAATTTTAAGAAACCCAAAGCCATGGATCCGTTCATATGATTAAATCAAATACAACATGATGAATAAAGGAATAAACTAACCCTTGATGACTATCAAAGTTTTTTTTGGTCTTGGTGGAGAAACTTGAAACTTTATCACGGACAAAATCACGAACTTTGTAGATGATAAAATTCACCCTCTAGCGGTGTCCACACTTTGAACGAATATCAAGGGACTCCTTGATCTTGGTTGCTAGACCGATAATTATGAAACACACTTTCACAATTTAATAAAGAACTATATGGAATTTATTTGTGAATTATTTTGTTCCTCAATCAAGGATATCTTAGAACAAAATAAAATCTCTCTCAAACTCTTTGAGACTCACAAAATCACTTACTTTTATGGTCTGGCCGAATTGGGGTTTTTATACACAATTAAGACCTATTCCAAATAGGTAACTTGTGCCAAAAACCTTTCCTAATCGAATTGGGAATTATTCAGCCGCCATACCGGGCGCCAGCCTGGTCCTACCCAGGTGCCCGCTTATTTGACCTGAAGGTCCAGGCCTTTTAGAAATCATTCAGGCGCCCGCTTGGTTGACCAGGAAGCCCAGAATAATTCCAGAAATTCCTTTGAGGTCCTTCGACCCTAAATTCCAATGCAGTCCTTTTATTTAAGATTCGTTCTATTGTGTGTGACCCTCTAGGATTATACTAAGTTGGCAATGGGCTCAAACATGATCCCATAAGATATGATTAGGTTCTAGCGAACCGTCACACCTACCCAAATAGTATAACTAGATACAAGTTCGCATTCCTTTAGAATATGTCACAATCCTTTTGTCCACGATGTCTTTGAACACAAGTCATGGTCAAACAGTCAACTTGTCTTGTTCAATACTTTCTCGATTCCGAATATGTTGATAATTCAAATGCTATTGATCCAATCAATCCATTTGAGTCCGGCCGAACATTTCATCAACATCATTCCTTCGAGGGGCCCAAGCTTGACATCTCTCTGTGGAGGGACAAATCCATTTAGCTTATTATTCTTCCCAACGGGAATCCGATTATGCCAATCATACCCTTTATAACTACCGTGTTAAGGCAGCGTTTGAATATGTCAAACACAATGTTCATCAAGTGGAAGACTATAATAACTTCATGTCTAAGGATTCAAATGACATAACTAATATGAGATATATGTTCGACATAGACCATGACATAAATCTTATACAGCGGGTCATGTCCAGTGCCTTGTTCCAAACAAGTACCCATAAATCTAACATGATCATCCCATGATCATTTAGCCTTTATACTAGTGCTTAACAAGTACTAGGGACGAGGATTATTATAAGTAAACATGAACAACAATAATAATCAAAACATCTCTTTATTGATATAAAATAAATGATAACAATTACATCATTTATTAAACGTGCCTAGGGCACCACTACCAACAGCGAGTCTAATTCACTTTCCTTCTCCGTCCCGTTCTCTTCTTTGGCCAAAACCTTCCTAATCCAGGAAACATCTAAGTAGGAGACTTCCTAGAGGTTTCCTACTGATTTCCTTACCTAATTAAACCTCTCCACCTCCTAAACTTGGTCCCTAATCAATCTAAACCTATAAATAAAGAGTCTTTCAACCCTAGACTCTCTTAATAACCCCTAATGATCCCTTGGCCACAAAAAGGAGGTTAACAACTCTATAATCAGTCCCTCTCTCAAGAATCCCGTTTTTACTCTTCCCTCATACCAAAACACCATCAAAAACTCATCCTTTCAAGTCAAAATCATCACAAAAGTCTTGGATCTTCAAGGCCTTGGCCATCAATTGGAATCTCAAGAACGCTTTAGGTAAACACCTGCGCTTTTAATCTCTACTTCTCATCTCATTCTTTGTTTTAGAGTAGTGTAATCCCATCAAAAGGATCAGCCTAGAGCCTCTCCAATCCATGGAGATGGTCTCGAGGCAGATAATCTGACATTCCAATAATTAAGAAATTAATTATTGGCTTTACTTGTTTTAATTACTTGTTCTTCATTTGATTAAAAACACCTAAGCAAGACCAATCCTAGATTTGGTGCTCCTTGACCTTCTCAATCCATAACTTAACCCCCGAACTCAAGAATCTCACGGTTCGTGTTCCGTTCAACAACATGGTGGCGACTCTCAAATTCAAAAAGGCGAAGCGAGGATCATCATCATCCTTCTCGGGTGCAAACAGTAAGCCATGGTTAATGGTCAACTTACAATGTTCAATACTTTTCTCGATCCCAAATAGTTTGGTAGGACAAATGATATCGATCTCATCAATTCATTTTGAGCCTGGCCATGCATTTCATCACAACTATTCTTTGAGTGGCCCAAGCCTGACATCTCTCATATTGAGGGACAAATCTTATCTTGAATTATTACACTTCCCAACATAGCTTCGATCATGTCAACCATATCCTTTATAATTACTTGGTTAAGAGTAACATTTGAATATATCAAACATGATCTCCATTATGTGGAATATCACAATAATCTCAAGTCTAAGGATTCCAATGATATAATTATTAGAGGTTTAATTATGACATTATGACCATGACATAAACCTCAACTTTGGGTCATGTCCAATATATGTTCTCCAACATATACCCATAAGTTTAACTTGTATCCAATACATATAATCATCAAATGATTATCTAATTAGACTTATACTAGTTCTTCATAAGTACTAGGGACAGGGATTATTATAACAAAACATGTAACAACAAATAATAATCCAAAACATCTCTTTATATATATATGAAAAAGTGATAACAAACATTGTCAAACAACGTGCCAAATTACATGCGTAGGGCATTGTGAATACGTGTGTTTGAATTTGGGAATATTCATAGCAACATTAAAATTATGAGAGTCGCCACGCCGTTTTAATTATAGCCAAAACATTAAGAAAAAGCATGTTAATGGGTTCGGGGGTCAAATTACAACAAGAGAAGAATATTTACGTTATCACTCCTATTGCCCGAATGATCGGTCTTTCTATCATGATGAATGTGTTAGTAGTGTGTTAGTGATTTAGACCGGATCCGAAGATTGCCTACGTTCCTCTCAAGGTGAGAAGCTCAGGTCAGCGTAGTTCGCAGAGAATTTAGAATAGGCAGAAGAATCGGGATCATGCGTAATGAGGGGGAATTACCTAAAGATTAGGGTTTAGAAGTAGTTCCTAGATCATCCTCGGGTTGATGAACCCTCGATCATCATCGGCTATAAAATAACATGTAATTATGAAGATCGCAACCCTAAATATAGCATAAATGAGGTTTTAATCTATGAACACGAAGAACATGCGAAGAACATATATGAACATATGAATGAACATGCAAAGCTCATGAAGAAACTATGAATAAACATGTACGAACATGAATATAAAAGATCTACATTAAGAATAATGCAAGAACATGAAGAAAAAGTTAGAAAACTTACCTATGTTGGCAAGAAATAAACCTTGGATCTTCTTGAGTGTTTGAATGTTAATTAGAGAGCAAATTAGTGTTTAAGAACTCCAAAATTCGTACTTAGAGCTCTCAAAATCCCCCCTTAAACCAATAGCATGGGATTGATTTATATAGTAGGCTGATGGGAAGATCTGATGGTCAGGATCATCCAGCACAAGGTTGGCCGCCTGGCCATTACTGAAGCCGGCGACAAGAGTGGCCGCGTGGCCAAGATCAACGTGCAGCAAGGTTGGCCGCGTGGCCAAGGTTGCAGGCTGACTTGATTTTTAAGCTAGGGTTTCTGCATGGTTTTAAGGAAACCATTTGTTACCTATTTTGATAGATTTTGTCATAAATGAGATATTTTGGGAATCCGGGACAAGTCTTTGCAAGGTTTCTAATTCCTATAAAGTCCTTGTATTTTTGGGAAAGTCCTAATAAACTCATTTTCAGGTCGGGTACTAACAGTAGCCCCTCGGCGACGCTTCTTGCAAGGCAATGTGGGGTCGACGATAAAAAAGGATCCGTCTGAAACATGAGTTCCAAAACAGATGAAAGGTAAGGGAACGGCTGGACCTTGATAGGCGACCTACGTATCCGCGGGGGAATCAAGCCAAACGTAGTTCACATCTGATGGGGAAATTGGGAATGATTGTCCTCTGATGGGGAACAACGTCTTCTGCTGGGGAAAATGCACCTGCTGGGGATGATAGATGACCGCGTCGGTCGAGTGGCTGGACCTTTTCAGGTTTCCTACGTATCCTCCGAGGAATCAAGCCGGTCGTAGTTCAGAGCTATTGGGGAAAGACGAGACATCGGACTTCTGCTAGGGATAATAAACCTACGGGCACTATCCTGTATGAAGAACGAACATTCGTTAGGAAAATGAAGTTATTTGGGAAAAATAAAGACTACGTTGTCTAAATAATCCCAAGATGGAATGGTAAACGTAATCGGGATCGCCAGGGTTCTTGCCGATTGCGCTAAAGTAATAGATGTCGGATCTCTCGCGAACAGAAACGCCGAGGCTTCTGCCAACCACGATCGATCAAGGATACGTATGTCATAGAGGCGCCAAAGTCTCTACAATCATACGAATCTTAATAATAGGTACTGGATCTCCCGCAAACAGAAACGCCGAGGCTTCTGCCAATCGCGATTGATCAAGGATACGTATGTCATAGAGGCGCCGAAGTCTCTACAATCATAATAGGTGCTGGATCTCTCGCAAACAGAAACGCCGAAGCTCCTGCCAATCACAATTGACCAAGGATACGCATGTCATAGAGGCGCCGAAGTCACTACAACCATACGAATCCAAATAATAGATGCTGGATCTCTCGCAAACAGAAACGCCGAGGCTTCTGCCAATCGCGATCGATCTAGAATGCGTATGTCATAGAGGCGCCGAAGTCTCTACAACCATACGAATCCTAATAATAGATGCTGGATCTCTCGCAAACAGAAACGCCGAGGCTTCTGCCAATCGCGATTGATCTAGGATGCGTATGTCATAGAGGCGCCGAAGTCTCTACAACCATACGAATCCTAAGCAAATATTAGGAAGTGCTTAAATAATAGATGCTGGATCTCTCGCAAATAGAAACGCCGAGGCTTCTGCCAATCACGATCGATCTAGGATGCGTATGTCATAGAGGCGCCAAAGTCTCTACAACCATACGAATCCTAAGCAAATATTAGGAAATGCTAAAATAATAGATGTTGGATCTCTCGCAAACAGAAACGCCGAGGCTTCTGCCAATCACGATCGATCTAGGATGCGTATGTCATAGAGGCGCCAAAGTCTCTACAACTATACGAATCCTAAGCAAATATTAGGATATGCTAAAATAATAGATACTGGATCTCTCGCGAACAGAAACGCCGAGGCTTCTGCCAATCGCGATCGATCTAGGATGCGTATGTCATAGAGGCGCCGAAGTTTTTACAACCATACGAATCCTAAGAAAATATTAGGAAATGCTAAAATAATAGATGCTGGATCTCTCGCAAGCAGAAACGCCGAGTCTTCTGCCAATCACGATCGATCTAGGATGCGTATGTTATAGAGGTGCCAAAGTCTCTACAACTATACGAATCCTAAGCAAATATTAGGAAATGCTAAAATAATAGATGCTGGATCTCTTGCGAACAGAAACGCCGAGGCTTCTGCCAATCACGATCGATCTAGGATGCGTATGTCATAGATGCGCCAAAGTCTCTACAACTATACGAATCCTAAGCAAATATTAGGAAATGCTAAAATAATAGATGCTGGATCTCTCCCGAACAGAAACGCCGAGGCTTCTGCCAATCACGATCGATCTAGGATGCGTATGTCATAGATGCGCCAAAGTCTCTACAACCATACGAATCCTAAGCAAATATTAGGAAATGCTAAAATAATAGATGCTGGATCTCTCGCGAACAGAAACGCCGAGGCTTCTGCCAATCGCGATCGATCTAGGATGCGTATGTCATAGAGGCGCCGAAGTCTTTACAACCATACGAATCCTAAGCAAATATTTGGTGAAGAATGGAAATTTTAAGGGGCTTTCCATTCCCAAAGGTAACGAATATCAGTCACAATAGTGCTAAGGGCACCTGAAATGAACAAAGGGGAATGTACTAAGGGTAAAACTGAAATTTTGCATGTGGAGGCAAAGATGGTGGATTGTTATGAAGTCGCAAACGGGATGAACTTTCGGGGAGTCATAAAAGTGATAGACTCTCGGGGAGTCACCAGGGTGACGGACTCTCGGGGAGTGACAAGGGTGATAGACTCTCGGGGAGTCACAAAGGACTCTTTGGTGAGTCACAAGGGCAAAGGACCTTTAGGGAGACGCGAAGGAGATGGACTCTCGGGGAGTTGCAAATATGGGAAACATGATTTGGGTTCCGCTTATCCTAATTTAGGAGGGAATGAGGCTACGAGCCATTGAGACCAAGGTGTTAGGTAAGGGACATTTTTCTTGGTTGCCTAGAGGTAGGACCTAAGGCTTTTTACGGAAGGGGAATAAGGAAGATGGTGATCTCCTAATCTTGAGATAGGGATGCCAAAGATGTCACGGCTTCTTGGGCTTTAGATTATGTCTTGGAGATAATGTGGGTTACCTAGGCTTACAGGCTAGGGATTGGAGTTCATTTAAGCATGAGGAGAATATTCTATCCTAGGCTTAGTGCTAGGGCTTGGAAAGGTTGAGGTTTGGGAACTTCCTAGATGTTAGGGTTTCGAACAAGGGTTTGGAAACTGGTGTTTAAGGACCATGACTCTCCTAGGTTTGGGACTAGGGTTTAGGAATTTCCTAGGTCTAGGAGGCTAGGGCTTGGAGTTGTCGTAGGCTCAGAGGTTGCAAAGGCGCTGGCTTTTAGACATAAGGCTGGGAGTTGGAAAGGTTGTGACTTCCTAGGCTTGAGACCATGGACCGTTGGGAAGAGGGATTGCTTTTGTGGAAGGTCCACTAAGCTTGATGTTAGGGTTCACCATTTTCCGGGATTGGTGACTATGGCTTGGAAATGTTCGTGGTAACCTAGGCTTTAGGCTAGATTTTAAAGCTAAGGACTGTAAACTTCCTATATTTGGAACCAAGGTAAAGGAGTTTCCTAGGTCTAGGACTGGGGTTTGAAGGGAATTTTGAATCCTAGGCTTGATGATAGAGTTTAAAGAGGATAATTTCTACCTAGGCTTGAGGCTAGGGTTTTAGAAAGAGTGCGACTACCTAGGCTTGAGGCTAGGGTTTAGAGAGAATGCGACTACCTAGGCTCGAGGCTAGGGTTTAGAAAGAGTGCGACTACCTAAGCTTGAGGCTAGGGTTTGGAGCGGATGCGACTACCTAGGCTCGAGGCTAGGGTTTAGAGCGAATGCGACTACTTAGGCTCGAGGCTAGGGTTGATTGAGTTTTGGACAGGGCATTATATCCTAGGTTTTGGACTAGGGTTCAATAAAACGGAGAATTGAGATTGTAAATTTCCTAGGTTTCGAGACTAGGGTTTCGGGAATTTGGAAATGATGTTGCATACGGGGCTTTGGAAATTCCCTAGAATTTGGGCTAGAATTAAAGGGGATGTTGTGGTTTCCTAGGCTTAAGGCTAGGGTTTAGAGAGGATATGTGACTACCTAGGATTAAGGCTAGGGTTTAGGAAGGATGTGGCTACCTAGGCTTGAGGATAGGGTTTTGGGGGAACGTGACTACCTAGGCTTGAGGCTAGGGTTTGGGAAGATGTGATTACCTAGGCTTGAGGCTAGGGTTCGGAGCGCATGTGACTTCCTAGGCTAGAGGCTAGGGTTTGTAGAGGATGTGGCAACCTAGGATTGAGGCTAGGGTTAAGAGAATGTGATTACCTAGGTTTAAGGCTAGGCTTCGGATAGAAGGTGACTACCTAGGCTTGTGGCTAGGGTTCGGAGCGCATGTGACTTCCTAGGCTAGAGGCTAGGGTTTGTAGAGGATGTGGCCACCTAGGCTTGAGGCTAGGGTTGAGAGAATGTGATTACCTAGGTTTAAGGCTAGGCTTCGGATAGAAGGTGACTACCTAGGCTTGAGGCTAGGGTTTAGAGAGAAGGCGATTACCTAGGTTTGGGACTAGAGTTTAGAGGGAATGCGATTACCTAGGTTTAAGGCTAGGCTTTGAATAGAAGATGACTACCTAGGCTTGAGGCTAGGGTTTGGAGAGAATGTGACTACTTAGGCTTAAGGCTAGGGTTTGGAGACCGAAAGCATTTGAAGGTTTGTCTTGGTTTAGACCGAGCAAGTTTGAGGTCTAAGAGTGTTGCGGTTTGGGGCAGGTGAGCTTGATACCTCATGGCTGGATAGGCTCGATAGGTTAGACCTAGGCTAGAATGCTAGGGTTTAGCTAGGGTAAGCCTCAGACATGTGTTAAGGAGACCGGGGCCTAATGGAATGGTAGACGTGAGATGTTGGGACATAAGGCTTTCAAGCGGGTAAGTCTTTTGTCCTAGAGAAACCGCGTTATGGGTTAGGGCCAAGCAGGCTTGAGGTCGGCCAAGGAGCAATGGATTGGGATTGGATGATCCTAGTACCTAATACGCATGTCGGGTTTGGGCTCTAAGGTGTGCTAGGTGTGAGCCATGTGCGAGAAATGGGTCTGGACATGTGACCATGTTGGCGCTTTAGGTAAAGGGATTGAGTGTCCAAGACTTTGCTCGAGTACAATAGGTGCCTAAGTTGGATTGGGTATGCTCAGGACCTAAGTTTGTCTTAGAGGTCATTGCGCGTGACCAAGCTCGTTCGGCGATTGCGAATGTGGGTTTGGTATGGGACCAAAGGTGTTAAGCGTACGATTTTTGACTGGACGGGTTTTGATATCTTTATGGCATATCACGGTACGCGGGAGGTCCTATGTGTTCGAGCACGTTTGAGGTTTGGACTCGTGGGGAAGAAAGGTTTGAGATCCATGGAGTTTAAGGGTGGACCTTATAGGTGGCGAGGTTTGGACTCGGCTCGGATTAAGTAGGTTAGAGACCTAAGGGGTTGAAGGTCAGACTAGGAAGTCTTTTGAAGCTAAGGAGCAACATTAGGTTTAAGAGTGGCAGGGCCATGGTTTGGGTATGACGGCAGGCATAGATGGCATTGTTATTTTTTGGTTGGACCAAGTAGGCTTGGGAACTAAAGAGTTCTAAGGGACGAGCTCTAAGGTTATAGACTTAGAAGGTAGACAGTTTTGTGATCTAAAGGGTTTAGGAGTTGAGACCTGAGGTGTGAATCGGATATGCTAGAGACCTATAAGGTAGGTGTTTGGCGGCCTTGCATGTGTTGGTAGTGGTGCCCTAGGCACGTTTAATAAACGTTGTAATTATTATCATTTATTTCATATCAATAAAGAGATGTTTTGATTATTATTGTTGTTCATGTTTACTTATAATAATCTCCGTCCCTAGTACTTGCTAAGCACTAGTATAAAGGCTAAATGATCATGGGATGATCATGTTAGATTTATGGGTACTTGTTTGGAACAAGGTACTGGACATGACCCGCTTTATGAGATTTATGTCATGGTCTATGTCATACATATATCTCATATTAGTTATGTCATTTGAATCCTTAGACATGAAGTTATTATAGACTTCCACTTGATGAACATTATGTTTGACATATTCAAACGCTACTTTTAACCGAGTAGTTATAAAGGGTATGATTGGCATAATCGGATTCACGTAGGGAAGAATAATAAGCTGAATGGATTTGTCCCTCCTCGGAGAGATGTCAAGCTTGGGCCTCTCGTAGGAATGATGTTGATGAAATGTTCGGCCGGACTCAAATGAATTGATTGGATCAATGTCATTTGGATTATCAACATATTCGGAATCGAGAAAGTATTGAACAAAACAAGTTGACTCTTTGACCATGACTTGTGTTCAATGATATCGTGGACAAAAGGATTGTGACATATTCTAAAAGGAATGCGAACTTGTATCTAGTTATACTGTTTGGGTAGATATGACGGTTTGCTAGAACCTAATCATATCTTATGGTTTCATGTTTGAACCCATTGCCAACTTAGTATAATCCTAGAGGGTCACATACAATAGAACGAATCTTTAAAAGGACTACATTGGAATTTTGGAAATTCTGGACTTTCTGGGAAGTGGGCGACCGCACATAATGGACTGGGCGGCCGCACACTTAGCTCAGAAATGTACCAGTTTTGTTTCAGATTGTTGTGCGACCGCACATAGGTTTTTGGGCGGCCGCACAGTACTGTCGGGTGGCAGATTCCTAATTTGATTAGGAAACGAATTTTAGACGGATTTTGACACAAGTTTCCTATTTGGAATAGGTCATACTTGTGTATAAAAGACCAAATTCGGCCAGCACTCTAAGCTAATGATTTTGTGAGTCTCAAAGAGTTTGAGAGATGGTTTATTTTGTTCCAAGACATTCTTGGTTGAAGAACAAAATAATACACAAAATAAATTCCATATAGTTCTTTTTATTGTGAAAAAGTGTTTCACAATTTGGTCTAGCAACCAAGATCAAAGAAGCTCCTTTGATATTCGTTCGAAGTGTGGATACCGCTAGAGGGTGAAAATCATCATCTTCAAAGTTCGTGTTCAAGCCTTGTGATCGTGATCAAGTCTTCAAACCTCCACCAAAGACCAAGAGAATTTGATAGCCATCAAGGGTTAGTTTATTCCTTTATTCTTATGTTGTATTTGATTTAATCATATGAACGGATCCATGGCTTTGGGTTTCAAAATTTTAAATGCTAAATTCCGCTGCGCATGTATCTACGAAACCCAACAGTGGTATCAGAGCCCCGTTCATGTTGATTAATTCAATACTTGGATCATGTTATGTGTATATAAATTGTTTATGTGCCTTGCATGATATGAATATTGGAATATGTGATGTTTATGTGTTATGTGATTTTATGTGGTTTATTGTTTTGCAACTTTAATCGCACGATTCAATCGCAATAAATAAATTATGGTGGATTCAGAATTGTTGATTATTAATTTTTGATTGGATCAACGTTTTAATAATCGGGGAAAAACGATTTTGAGACAAAATTTTCGAACTTCAAAATTCTGTACATTCTGATCAGTTTGGGCGACCGCACAAAATAACTTGGGCGGCCGCACATGTTTGGACGACCGCACAGTTAGTTTTGGGCGGCCGCACATGAGGATCAGATTGTCTGATTTTGGTTGAAATCAGAATTTGGAATTTTCGAGAGGTCCAACAAAACCAGTAACAGAACCAGTCCAGACTTGCTGATCTGGAATGGGTTTTGGGTAGTTGGTTTATGTGAGGATCTTGGGGTTTGATTTTCCTATTTGTTTTAGTCTTGTGATTCTAAGATTGGTTCAAGGTTTGGATGGCTAATCTGCGTTCATCGAGATTGTGTTTCCCAAACTTGATCGCAATCAAAGTTTCAAAGATAAAACGAAGTTAGAATTATGAAGAGTTCATAATTGCTAAAATTGAGAAACAAAGTTCTTGATTCAAAGTTTGGAGATCCATGTGGAATTGTGAATGCAATTGGCCTACGTTCATCAAGACCATCTATTGCTTAGTTTCGGCCACATGGACTACTTTCTTGGTTTCTTGAATTAGTGCCGGATTGTGGTTGCCTTATGGCTTAGTTCGACCGCACGTCTTGTTGTCTTGATTTGGAGATAATAACCGAAGTTGAAATAGTCTCATCCTCATAATTATAGAGAAACTAATGACACATAAATATCATGCTTAAATTAATGGAGATTAATTTAGTGGCTAAACTTGATGTGTAACATGTTTATATTATGTGCTCATAAATGTGTTATATGCTATATGTGATGAACCTTCAAAGAAAGTTTTAAGTCTTTTATTGCCATGCCATGATTAAAACACTTGTTATTACATGAGTGTTTTTAATGTAGATTCGCCCTAGCGAGATGCATTAAATTTGTTTATGTATGAGCAAGATAGATAGTGTGGGCACGCCCTAGCGGGACACATTAACTGTGCGTTTAAAATGGTTAGACTTAATTGAGCGTCAAAACAGTTTTGGGCCTAGGCAAAGATGAGGTTTAACATGCTTTTTGAAATTTTATTTCTTAAAGAATCTCATAAAAGGAACCGAGAGTCATATGAGATATGATTGACAAGAGTTGTCTACCTAATTAATTTGATTTTGTGTAATCCGCCTTAGCGGACTTGAAATTAAATTAAAGTTGGATCTTAACCCATTTAAATTATATTATACATTGGATGTATATGAAGGTTATATAATTTAGTGGGAGTATTTTGTTTGAAAAATACATTATTTATCTCTTTAATGAAAATCAGTACTTATTAAATTTTGGAAATTTTTGTATATTTGTAGATAATGACTAATAACACTCAATCAATGTCGTTGCGATCGATCCTTGAGAAGGATAAGCACGAAGAGAATGGTACCAACTTTATGGATTGGATCCGTAGCATAAGAATCGTTCTTAGGCAAGAAGATAAGTTGTACATTCTCGATGGGCCTCTCCCCGCAGAACCACCACCTACTGCCCCTAGGGTAGAAAGAGACAATTACAAGAAACATCGTAATGATTCTAGAGATGTAAGTTGTCTCATGCTTGCTGCTATGTGTTCAAAACTCCAACAAAGTTTGGAACATTTGGAAGCCTATGAGATAGGCGTGGAGTTGAGAACTATGTTTCAAGAGCAAGCTAGGCAAGAGAGGTACAAGACCATTGTTGCATTCACTACTAGTAAAATGAATGAAGGGCAACAAGTGAGTCCTCACTTTCTTAAAATGAAAGGTTATGTAGAGCACCTTGAGAAACTTGGCTATCCAATCCCATTGGAGCTAGCCACGGATCTCATTCTTAATTCATTGCCTAAAAGTTATAATCAGTTTGTAATGAATTATAACATGCATGGAATGGATAAGAATCTCTCTGAGTTGCATGGGATGCTCAAAACTGCAGAGATGAAAATTGTGGAGAAAGGTTCTCCCGTGCTCTTGGTTCATGATGGGAAGAAGCCTGGTGCCAAAGGCAAGGGTAAGGCAAAGGTTGTCAAACCCAAGATAAGCAAGGCAAAGGTTGCCAAGGCTTCTGAGGCAAAACCCGATACACAAAAGGATGCAATTTGTTTCCATTGTCAAGAAATTGGTCATTGGAAACGTAATTGCAAGGCTTTCTTGGAAGAGCAAAACAAGAAGAAGAGCAGCAAGGCTGCATCGACTTCAGGTATCTATATGATAGATATTCTCCTTTCTACCACTGATTCTTGGGTATTGGATACCGGATGTGGTTCTCACATTTGTCTAAATGTGCAGGGACTAAAGAATAGGAGACTGCTTAAAGAAGGTGAAGTAGATCTACGCGTGGGGAATGGAGCAAGAGTTGCTGCATTAGCCGTATGGACTTATGAAGTCACTTTACCTTCCGGATTAATTCTTGTTTTGAACAATTGTTATTATGTTCCGGATTTAAGCAGAAATATTATTTCAATTTCTTGTTTGGATAATGAAGGTTTTAAGTTTCTTATTGAGAATAAGAAATTTTCTATTTATTTAAATGATGTGCTTTATGGTATTGCTAATTCATTTAATGGCCTTTATATCTTGGATGTCAAGAATGAAAACAATGTCTATCATGTAAATAAGAAATCTAAACCTAATGATGTAAATCATAATTATTTGTGGCATTGCCGTCTTGGTCATATTAATGAGAAGCGTATCTCAAAACTCCATGGGGACGGACTTTTGGGTTCATGTGACTTAGAGTCATATGATACTTGTGAGTCGTGTCTTCCTGAAAAAATGACTAAGACACCTTTTACCAAGTTGGGTGAAAGGGCAAGCGACTTATTGGGGTTGATACATTCCGATGTATGCGGACCATTAATTAGCAATGCTAGGGGAGGATTTCAATACTTCATAACCTTCACTGATGATTATAGTAGATTTGGGTATGTTTACCTAATGAAACATAAAAGTGAAGCATTTGAGATATTTAGAATATTTCAAAATGAAGTAGAAAAACAACTTGGCAAAAGCATAAAGGCACTTCGATCAGATCGAGGTGGTGAATACTTAAGTCAAGAATTTGACGATCATCTAAAGAATTGTGGAATAGTTTCACAATTGACTCCGCCCGGAACACCACAATGGAATGGTGTGTCTGAGAGGAGAAATCGGACTTTGTTAGACATGGTTCGATCAATGATGAGTCAAGTTGATCTTCCAATATCCTTTTGGGGTTACGCCCTAGAAACCGCTGCTTTCACACTAAATCAAGTTCCAACTAAATCGGTTCCAAAGACTCCATATGAGATGTGGAGTGGAAAGAAACCTAGTTTATCTTTCATGAGAATTTGGGGTTGCGAAATTTATGTCAAGAGACTTATCTCTGACAAACTAGCACACAAATCTGATAAATGTATTTTCGTGGGATATCCTAAGGAAACTAAAGGATATTACTTTTACAACCGAGAGGACAACAAAGTGTTTGTTGCCCGAACTGATGTCTTTCTAGAGAAAGAGTTTCTCTCCAAAGAAATCAGTGGGAGTAAAATAAATCTTGAAGAAATTCGAGACCCAGAAAATAACATTGAACCAATAGTGGAACAAGAACAAGAACCACAAGGAGTTGTGGAACCTGTTCAAAATACACAAGCATCTCGCAGATCTAGTAGGTTACGATCCGAGCCCGAGAGACATGGATTTCTCGTAACGGATAGTAATGAGGTAGAAATCATTGAGAATGATGAACCGTCAACCTACCAAGAGGCGATGTCTTCTCCTGATTCGGACAAGTGGCTTGGAGCCATGGAATCCGAATTACAATCCATGCAAGACAATCAAGTTTGGAATTTGATTGATGCACCGAATGTGTAAAAACCATAGGATGCAAATGGGTCTTCAAGAAGAAGACTGACATGGATGGGAAGGTGCATACTTATAAAGCTAGGCTTGTAGCGAAGGGTTATAGGCAAGTTCATGGTATTGACTATGATGAGACCTTTTCACCCGTAGCAATGTTCAAGTCTATAAGAATTTTGCTTGCCATTGCCGCATATCATGACTATGAAATATGGCAGATGGACGTCAAAACCGCTTTCCTGAATGGAAAACTCCAAGAGGATGTGTATATGACACAACCAGAAGGTTTTGAACAAGATTCTAAGGTATGCAAATTGCAAAGATCCATCTATGGATTGAAGCAAGCTTCAAGGAGTTGGAATCTCCGTTTTGATGAATCAGTCAAAGAGTTTGGTTTCATCAAGAACGAAGATGAACCTTGTGTATACAAGAAGATTAGTGGGAGCATAGTGCTATTCCTTATTTTATATGTGGATGACATATTGCTCATTGGAAACGACATTCCTACACTTCAGTCTGTGAAGACTTGGTTAGGAAAGTGCTTCGCAATGAAAGATATGGGTGAAGCCGCATATATTCTTGGCATTAAGATCTATAGAGATAGATCAAGGAGGCTACTTGGTTTAAGCCAAAGTACATACATTGACAAGGTAATTAGAAGATTCCGTATGGAAAATTCTAAGAGAGGCACCTTGCCCGTGTTACATGGAGTTTCTCTAAGCAAGACTCAATGTCCTAAGACAAAAGATGAGCGTGAGAAAATGAATGATGTTCCATATGCTTCGGCAATTGGGTCCATCATGTATGCCATGATTTGTACTAGGCCGGATGTGTCTTATGCTTTGAGCATGACAAGTAGATACCAATCCGACCCTGGCGAAAATCACTGGATAGCTGTAAAAGCGATTCTTAAGTACTTGAGAAGAACTAAGGACTCGTTTTTGGTCTATGGAGGAATGGAAGATGATCTCGTCGTAAATGCTTACACGGATGCAAGCTTCCAAACTGACAAAGATGATAGCCGATCGCAATCGGGTTTTGTGTTTATGTTAAATGGTGGAGCTGTAAGCTGGAAGAGTTCCAAGCAAAGTACAACCGCTGATTCTACAACAGAAGCTGAGTATATTGCTGCATCGGATGCTGCAAAGGAAGCTGTTTGGATTAAAAAGTTCATAACTGAACTTGAAGTGGTTCCTAGTATTGCTAATCCAATAGACCTTTATTGTGATAATAATGGTGCTATTGCTCAAGCAAAGGAACCAAGAGCACATCATAAATCCAAACACATACTTAGGCATTTTCATATCATTCGAGAGATCGTTGATAGGGGAGACGTAAATATATGCAGAGTACCTACTGATGACAATGTTGCGGACCCGCTAACAAAGGGCCTTCCACAAGCTAAACATGATGGTCATGTTAGGTCCATGGGTATTAGATACATGGGAGATTGGGCCTAGGGAAAGTGGGAGATTGTTGGTAGTGGTGCCTTAGGCACGTTTAATAAACGTTGTAATTATTATCATTTATTTCATATCGATAAAGAGATGTTTTGATTATTATTGTTGTTCATGTTTACTTATAATAATCTCCGTCCCTAGTACTTGCTAAGCACTAGAATAAAGGCTAAATGATCATGGGATGATCATGTTAGATTTATGGGTACTTGTTTGGAACAAGGTACTGGACATGACCCGCTTTATGAGATTTATGTCATGGTCTATGTCATACATATATCTCATATTAGTTATGTCGTTTGAATCCTTAGACATGAAGTTATTATAGTCTTCCACTTGATGAACATTATGTTTGACATATTCAAACGCTACTTTTAACCGAGTAGTTATAAAGGGTATGATTGGCATAATCGGATTCACGTAGGGAAGAATAATAAGCTGAATGGATTTGTCCCTCCTCGGAGAGATGTCAAGCTTGGGCCTCTCGTAGGAATGATGTTGATGAAATGTTCGGCCGGACTCAAATGAATTGATTAGATCAATGTCATTTGGATTATCAACATATTCGGAATCGAGAAAGTATTGAACAAAACAAGTTGACTCTTTGACCATGACTTGTGTTCAATGATATCGTGGACAAAAGGATTGTGACATATTCTAAAAGGAATGCGAACTTGTATCTAGTTATACTGTTTGGGTAGATATGACGGTTTGCTAGAACCTAATCATATCTTATGGTTTCATGTTTGAACCATTGCCAACTTAGTATAATCCTAGAGGGTCACACACAATAGAACGAATCTTTAAAAGGACTACATTGGAATTTTGGAAATTCTGGACTTTCTGGGAAGTGGGCGACCGCACATAATGGACTGGGCGGCCGCACACTTAGCTCAGAAATGTACCAGTTTTGTTTCAGATTGTTGTGCGACCGCACATAGGTTTTTGGGCGGCCGCACAGTACTGTCGGGTGGCAGATTCCTAATTTGATTAGGAAACGAATTTTAGACGGATTTTGACACAAGTTTCCTATTTGGAATAAGTCATACTTGTGTATAAAAGACCAAATTCGGCCAGCACTCTAAGCTAATGATTTTGTGAGTCTCAAAGAGTTGAGAGAGGGTTTATTTTGTTCCAAGACATTCTTGGTTGAAGAACAAAATAATACACAAAATAAATTCCATATAGTTCTTTTGATTGTGAAAAAGTGTTTCACAATTTGGTCTAGCAACCAAGATCAAAGAAGCTCCTTTGATATTCGTTCGAAGTGTGGATACCGCTAGAGGGTGAAAATCATCATGTTCAAAGTTCGTGTTCAAGCCTTGTGATCGTGATCAAGTCTTCAAACCTCCACCAAAGACCAAAAGAATTTGATAGCCATCAAGGGTTAGTTTATTCCTTTATTCTTATGTTGTATTTGATTTAATCATATGAACGGATCCATGGCTTTGGGTTTCAAAATTTTAAATGCTAAATTCCGCTGCCCATGTATCTACGAAACCCAACAGCATGGACTTGGGATCTAAGGGATCGTTCAACATGTTAGACTGGGTAGATCTAAGAGGCTTGGCATTGGACCAACCGGTTAAGGTTTTAGGAGTCACGCTACTAACTTGTGGAGGGTCGAGCTAAGGGGTTATGGTGTAACCTATGTAAGACTGACCGGGTAGGTGCGGGACCTAAGGTTTGAATCAAGTCAGATTGGGACGTAGAGAGTTGAGGGTTTAGGCCTAGGGGTTCCCTAAAGTGTAGGAGATAGGGTAAAGGACCGAGTCAACTCAAGAATAACGGAGATGGGTCTCAGATGGATCGAGGATGTTTTTTACAATTTTGTGGAGACCGAGAGTGCGGGTTTATAAATAAAGTATCAGGGAAGAGAATACTTTTGAAAGTGTTATGATTTTATAAAGATGCCTTATAATTAGTTATGATTCTAACAAATTCAAAGTGTTCGTCATGTGCAGAGTTTGACGATGAAGGGTACATCCTTGTTGAAGCCTCGATATTCTCCGAGAAACCACATAGTCGACCCATTTTGCTGGGGATTATCTAATTTGGTGAGCGGGCACCCTTCCTCCTTTGGGAAATTCTACGTCGAGCTTGATGATGAGGGATGCCCTTCTTCTAAGTATGTGCTTGTCGAAGCCTCGATATTCTCCGAGAAACACATAGTCGACCCATTCTGTTGGGGAAGCCCCAGTTCGATAAGGGTGTAGAGCGGGGTATCCTACCTCCTTTAAGACGCACCCTTTTTTCTGCCTAGACCGCCCTTACGGGTTTTCAATCTAGCGGGCATCTCTTTTGCGTCAATTTTTTTTTTTTTTTTTTAATCATTCAGTCGACTCAAAAAAAAGGAGAATAGAATTGTTTGAAAACATGCGGGGGCATTTTGGGGAGAGTAAGAGAGAGAGAGAGATAGTACTCATATTTTGACTTTTTGGGTAACTGAGTGTATATATGTACAAAAGGGAGGAAGCCCCTGCTTTGACAGAAAGTAAGTGTTTAGCTCTTTCCTAGATTGTAGAACGGAAGACTTGTCGAGACATTTGAAAATTGTTTATTCAAGATTCTCATTTGATTGCTCGAGAATGGACCTCGTTGATTAGTTATGCATCTTATGATTATGTTTTAGACAAGTAGTCTCGAAATAATAAATGTTTTGATCAATTGTGAGTGAAGAGATCAGAAGTAGAAATATATGGGGAAGAGAGAAGAGAAAGGAAATTGGCTCAAGGTGGGTTGTGTATGTTTTGGACCGAACCGGGAGGTTGCCTACGTTCTCCTCAAGGTGAGGAGCTCAGGTCCGCGTAGTTCGGGGATGACCCGCTTGACGATGGTGTCGGGTTTCAGTGGGTATGTGTGGGAGGAAAGAAAAAAAAGAAAGTTGTCCCAAGGTAGGTTATGTTTGGCTTTGAGTGGTTGCCCGGTTGACGATGAAGTTGGGTTTTGAGTTTAGGGGTGTGAGGTTCGTTTGAGGTGAGTTGTTCTTTGTAGCTCATTGCGGTGGATTACTCCTTTGTAGTTGTTGCAGTGGATTGCTCCATCGTAGTTGTCATGGGTTGCTGCCGTTTATCTACTTTGTAAGGAAAGAAAGGAAAATAGAACATTTGAGGTGAAAAGAAAATGGACTTTTACTTTTCCATGGTGATAGCCCCTTCTATTTTCTTTTTCTTTTTTTATTTTATCTCTTTGTGCACACCCATTTTTTTTTGCCTAGGCCGCCCTTTCGGTTTTCAACCTAGCGGGCTTCTTTTTGTGCAATGCTCTAACTTTTGCCTAGGTCGCCCTTTTGGGTTTTAACCTAGCGAGCCATATTTTTTTTTTTTTTTTTATATTTGTACATGAAACATTGGGCAAGACAAGCCCCTAGTTTGATTTCGCCTCTCTCGATTGCGAGGTAGCTTCCTTATAGTTCAAGCGGTCTTTTGCTGGCGGCGGCCTCCTAGCCCCTTGATTTTCACCGGTAGAGCTCCATTGGATTATCACGTGCACCAATTAATGGCATGAATGACTTCGTGCACTTGTCTTACATTTGCGATGGAATACGGACAGCCCCAGTGTAACGGCATGTAGTACTCATGAAGGGAGCAAACAACCCTTTAAATTGTGGCAGCATGGATGTCTATTTGATGATGAGCCACCGCAGTCCATTTCTTTGTCACGACCTTATAAAAAGGGGTCTAATGGTGGGATGAGAGGCGTATTAGGATAGTGTATGGGAGAAGGTGTATATAGAGAGTGTACATGAAGTGTGTACAAGGGTGAGTGTATAGAGAGAGTGTATGGGGGTAGAATGTAGAGAGAAGAGAAAGTGATTCGTTCATCCCAATTGATCGAAGCATTTGTTATTTTGAGATTAATCGTTTACTTAGTTATGTGAATGGTTTGTGGGTCCATTTACCTTTTAATGAGTCGTCATTAATGAGTAAGATTAAGATTTATTCATCATATAAAGATATAGCAATCAAGCGAAAATGGTGAATAAGACAATTTTCATGAAATTGATATATGCAAGCTTATGTCTCAAGTCTAGAGAGAAAAGAAAGAAATAAAGACCTTTTTATTGGAACTAAAAGATTTAAACTGACTAGTCCGGGTTGACTTTTACTTAAAGAAACAAAAATCGTCCAAGGTGGACTTTTGACTAAGGACACTCTAGAACCTACGAAGACTGAATGACCCTTTTCTTTTCTTTTATTTAAAGGAGGTAGCCCCAATTTCCTATTTTGCCCATGCCCATGTATTCCGTTGGCGGGTGATGGCTCCGCTGTCAATGAGGCTTTGAATCTTCCTCCTCAATTGGAGGCAATCTTCGGTGTCATGCCCAATGTACTGGTGGTATTGCAGTGTTTGGAGGGATCCAAGCATTGCTTCACCCTACTTGGTTCATAGTTGAACAAAGGAGACAACTTGCCGGCTTGAACTAGACTTTTGAAGAGTTTGGCTAATGGCATACCTAAGTCATCGAATTCGCGCTCGTCCTTCCTTTCACGAACTGTCTTTGAGGTGATTTAGGTACCGGTACCCCTTGTTGATGAGTAGTCATAGGAGTCATCCCGACGGGAAAGTCTGTGGCGGCCTGTGCATTTGAGGAGCGTACGGGTGTTGACATTGAGCAAAGAGGGAGAACTCGCTGAGGTAATCATAAACGCCACGAATTCAAACAAATGGCGCCTCTCGATATTTCTTAGGGTCGTATGCATCTCCTTCTGAAAGTGTGTTGCTTGCTCGTTGAGAATGGCCTTAAAGTGGATCGCTTGTTCATCGAGGATGGCTTCGAAGTGGGATGCTTGCTTACTGAGAGCAGTACCGGTGTAGAGGATTGTCTCGGGATCTTGGGTAGCAGCTTCAGTTGCAACTTCGATGTTCCTTGCAGCCGACATGACGCAGAACTCTAGTCATGAAAGAATTAAGCCTCTTAGTTGAATTAAATTAGATTCGTATTTAATGATAAGGCATCGTTATAAAATCATTTTTTTGAAAAGAGTCGGTCTCCACATTTTTGAAATGCATTTTGGTAAAAAATTGAAAGTTTGACCGGGCCGAAGTTGCCTATGTTCCCCTTATCATGGGAGAGAGGTCCCACACAATAAGAGGCTCAGGTCGTCGTAGTTCGAATCAAGTTAGACTTTAAAAAGAGGTGAGAGATGACCATAGGGGTCAAAAAGAGGGAGATGACTCGGTCCTTGGTCGAGCATGGGTGAGGAAGACCTATAGGAATCGGGTAAGGTTTGACTTAAGGTTTGACCTAAATTTGACCTAAGGTTTGAGATAAGAAATGGTTCAAGCTAGGATACGACGATAATGGTGGGTTGACCTAGATGGGTAAAGGATAGGTCGACCTAAATGAGAAGGTTGGATTGACCTATATGGTGAATGAATCAAGATAGTGGGTTGTAGCGGTTTGCCTATGGGATGATCTAAGCGGGATAGACATGGTTTGACCTAAGCGGGTCTATGGTTGACCTATTCGGGTTGGTGGACTAAGGAAGTTGGAGATTGACCTAGATGGGTCAAGATGACGGTTTGACCTAAGCGGGTTAGGACCAAAGGTAATTGGGTTCACCAATGGAATCAAAGATTGACCTAAGAGGTCGAAAACGGATAAGGTTGACCTAGGAGTCCATGTTGGCCTAAGAGGTCGAAGGTGATTGGGTTGACCTAGGAGGTCAAAGGTTGACCTAAGAGGTCAACGGGTGATAATGTTGACCGAGGGGGTTAAAGGTTGACCTAAGAGTCAAAGGTGATAAGGTTGACCTAGGAGATGAGGTTGACCTAGGGGTCAAAGGTTGACCTAAGAGGTCAGAGATTATTAAGTTGACCTAGGGGGTCAAAGTTGACCTAAGAAGTCGAAGGCGGATGAGGTTGACCTAGGGGGTCAAGGGTAGACCTAAGAGGTCAAAGATGATAAAGTTTACCTAGGGGGTTAAATGTGATAAGGTTGTCCTAGCAGGTAAAGGGTTGACCTAAGAGGTCAAAGGTGGATAAAGTTGACCTATGCGGTCAAGGGTAGACCTAAGAGGTCAAAGGCGGATGAGGTTGACCTAGGCAGTCAAGGGTTGACCTAAGAGGTCAAGGTGGATGAGGTTGACCTAGGCGGTCAAGGGTTAACCTAAGAGGTCAAAGGTGGATGAGGTTGACCTATGGGGTCAAAGGTTGACCTAAGAGGTCGAGGGGTGACCTAAGAGGTCGAAGGTGATAGGGTTGACCTAGGAGGTCAAGGGTAGACCTAAAGGTCAAAGGCGGATAAAGTTGACCTAGGCGGTCAAGGTAGACCTATGATGTCAAAGCGGATGAGGTTGACCTATGGGGTTAAAGGTTGACCTAAGAGGTCGAGG